>CAXAMN010012914.1:85016-113281 GCA_963970005.1 Durusdinium trenchii
CAGGCCAACATGCTTCAAAGTGCACTTCTGCATGGGCATCCTCCTCACCAACGCTCTTTTCTTCTATGGTGAGGTCTTTCCCTGATATCAGTGCCAAGCCTCTTAGCCAGAATTGCCTCGGACGACGCGTCCACCCAACTTCATGCGCCCACGTCTTCAAAGGCCTCATTTGCATCTTCGCTCCGACAATCCGCGCGTCAGCGGCATCAAAGAAAACGTTCTCGTATAGTTCAATCACACTCCATGGCCGTTCATTTGGGAGCTCACCTGCTTCTTTCAGCCATCCCGCAATCTGCAGCATGTCATCAAGCAGCCTCCCCATTTCGCTGTCTGCACCTTCGCGCTGGCTCTTCAAGCGGCTTTGCTCAACGCATGGCCAGCCCCCGCAGACTAGGACCCGTCGAGCTCGGCAGAAAGTCCTTTTCCACCTCAGTACATCCTCCCGGGTGATCTCTTTGATGTCGCTGTAGAACATACTGTGTGGGTGATGCCCTTTCTGAAGTTTTCTGGCCTTCGGGTTGAGGTCGACAAAAATGAGTCCCATGGGGACCACCCCTAGCAATTGCAAAGCCTTCGAGAGCCCTCCGGCCCCTCCGAACAATTCAACAACCAGGATCTCATCTGCTAAAGCTCCGCCCTGGCAGTGGCTATCCAGTGCGAGAAGATGCGCGCGTACATCCCCCACTTTGGATAGCCCCACCGAATGGCACGCTCCACCACCTTCCTCTGAGGCATCTGTGGCCCACACTCGTCCATCCAATTGACACTGGGTGTTCATCCAGTGCATCGGGAGCGCCATGGTCAGCAGCCAGAGTTCATCAATCACCTGATGTGGAATCACTCCCTTGCCATAATTGTGGATGAACTTGTATACCTGGTCAAGCAGGCAAGCAGTAGTCCGGTTGTATTGGCACGAATGCATATGCTTTGAGACTGTTGTCATGAACTCATTCAAGCTCACCTTCATGCTTCCCTCGGTTCGAATCAAATGCAGGGTGGCTCCCATCAGGGCACGCCGGAACCCAAGGTTGGATCCCACGTGGTTCTCAAGCATCTCTGCGCCCAAGGTCTGCCATGACCGCACGCCCTCTGCGGCTTTCTTCGGATCACGGCCCACCGTGTGTTCATGATAGACTTGCCTCAGCTGCAGCTGCACTTCAGAAGCTTTTCCCTCATATCGGCCCACCTCCGACTCGTTCACAACCATCACTTGATCAAAGTTGTCCACATAGAAGCTGAACCACTGTCTTGGGGTCAGCAGGTCTCCATGTGGTAACGGATGGCCGAGCCTGAGGAGGTGACTTGGGGGCACTCCAGCTACCGCTCCCATCTCCTCATGCACAACCTGTATCAGGTCAACAATGTTCTTCCATCCCATTGGAGCTGAACAGACTCGAGGTCTCAGCGGTGGTCCTGATCGCCCAAATGCCTCGGCTGATGCCTTTCGGCTCAAGGTGAAGTACCCACGCCAGGCATAGCCAGGACGATAAATGTGGAAGCAATGCTTCTGGTCCTCGGCAAAGAACAGCGACACCTCCCCTTCTTGGACAATCATCTGTCCAAAGAGTGGCCCATAGGACATCTGGGTTGAGGCTCGCTCCGGGAATCTTCCTTGCAAACCATTCGACGGGATCAGATTTATGATCAATCGCAGGCACCTTGTCCACTCCCCTGAAGCTTCTTGCTTCCATGCTTTGTGGACACCAAAGGCTCCATTCAGCACCGGCTTCCCCTTGTGGCGCACCGTCTCCTCCTCGACTTCTGCCTCAAACATGCCGGCCACCACAAGGGACTTCACGATCTTGTCCCATTCAGCAGGACTTTCAACATGAACCGGTGCAGTGTATCGTGGATTGATCACCTCATCGTCATCCAGCCTCACCAGCGCCGGGTTGACAGCGTACTCACGGATGCGCTCCGGGAGCACTGACGCCAACTCGACACGAGCAGCCTCCCCAGCTTTGGGGATTGAAGGCTCAATGGCTCTCAGCGTCAGCGGGTAGCACTTCCGCCACTCCTTCCCTGTGTAGAGCTCCCCAAGTTGTTCGCTCACATCATGCCAAGGCCCTATCCTCACAGATTCCCCTGAGTTGCCAAAGGTTCTCGCATTCCACTTCAACTTCTCCATCACGGGAACTTGGCACTCAAGCAATGTTTTGGAGTGGAACAAAGTCTGCGTCAGCAGCCTGTCCTTCCCGATGTACATGTAGTTGAGCAGCACTACTTGGAGCCAAACCCATGCATCCACACCCGCGACTGGGACCCAGTTGTCCAAGGATTCCTTGCTCCCAGCCTCCGGCTGTCCCAATCTGACCTTCTCAAGCACCCGGCGAACTTCAATCTCGGCCTCCGTGTCATCAGGCAAAGGCAATGGCAGCACTTCCTGGAAGGGCTGTGAACTACCCAAGGGCCCCACTGCGCACAGCTCCATCAGGATCACTGCTGTCCCAAGGAGTGAGGGTCGCACTCTCACCATCTCCTTGAGCACGATCCCCAGTTGAAGAGTAGTCATAGCTCCCTCCAGGAACGCCTCAACCTGCTGATAATATTCTCTCCCTCCATGCCGTGGTCCTTGCCCTGTTCCGCCTCTCAGACCGAAATAGTCCACCGTGCTCTGAGCCATCTCCAAGCTGTCACCCTCATCAATGTAGAGTGGACGACCTTCTAAGAGTCGTCGTGCCACTCTGGTGTCCAGTCGGTCACGATTTGCCTGCCCCAACGGGCTTGCGGTCAACCTTTTGGATCCATCGCCCACATAGATGCCTCCATCACTGCGCCATTGCAGCCACTCCCCCGACACCCAACGAATGATCACCCCGTGATGACGGCCGGCCTCCGGCCCCTCTACATGGTGATCACTCCTACAGCCTTCGGGGGCACAAACCATCTCATCAGGGGCACTCTCACTGTAAAGCTCATGGTACTTCCGTGTCAGGATGTTTGCAATCTCCAGCGGCTCTTTGCCGCAGTTGCTCTCCAAGATGGCCTTCACCCTTTGCGACCTGACATCCTTTCTGTCAGCACTTGCACCTTCCATGATCTCGTTCACCAATGGGGTGAGCACCTCTGGAAGCAACCTCTGATCTTGCTTCACTTCTTCCATTTCCCCCGGCCTTTCTTCCCGCGGCCTTTCCCTTTTGCGGGATCTCCCACGTCGTTCAAGGGGGCTGTCCCATCGGTCACCACTGCGTCTCCGCCGCCGTCTCCTTTTGGCTGACCTTTGCCTCCCTTCCATTCTCCTTTCCAACCCCGAGGGGCCCAGGCCATCTGCTGCAGTTTCAGGTCTGCTTTCCGCTCGGCCTGCACAGCTTTTAGCTCTTGGCGGAAATAGCTGTGCTCCTCGTCCGCGTGGGTCAGTTCGAGGTATTGGGCCTGTGCCCAGCTGCCCTGATCGGCTGCGAGCTCTATAGCCTTCTGCCGCTGAATCAAGACGTCGAGTCCCCGCAGAATGTCGTTGCTTGCCAAGAGGTCCACGACTGTCATGATGGTCTCCATCTCCTTCATAGTTCTTATGCCGAAGTGTGACGAACTTCGCCGGGGAACCAACCACTGATGGAGGTAAGCCCTCGCACATGGGGGGAACATCTCGTGATGTTTTGTTCCCGCCTCTCTCCCGGCCGACCGCTCCAGAAGTTCTTGATACTTCAACAATGTCAAATTGGCCAGGTGGCCTGGCTGCTCCTGATGGATTTGACGTAAACGGTCGACCCCCTCCGGGAGAGAGGCTACGCGAAAAACCTCCTCGCCTGAAGAAGAACTTGAGCTACTCTTCGATCCTTTGCCTTCCTTCTTGCCCCTCTTCTTCCTCCTTTTCTTGTTCAATCGAAGGGCACTGTCTCGGCTCTTCACTCCCTCACGTTTGTCCAACTCCTCCCTGTAGGTCGAACTCGACTCTTCTCCTTTCTCCTTGGCACGCCGACGCTTTGCCTCCCCTGCCCCCCCGGAAATGCTCTCCCGAGGTGACGCTGGAGACTCTGCGTCAGGCGCCTTTCCTCCTCCCGACAACGCCGCTGCAAGTCCAGTGAGGCCTTCCGCTCCAGGAAGTACAGGGGTGAGCCCAACTCCATCTGAACCATAGGGCCGGGCTTCGCTCTTGTGATCCTTCTTGGAGTCTCCCTTCCTTAGCCTATGTCCCTCCAGGATCTCATGCATAGTTGCTTTCCCCTCAGGTGTCAACCAGCTCAACCGTTCATGGCCATCCCCTTCAAGCATCCGATACACATCAATGTGTGTCACCTGGCGGAACGGAGTCTCGACCCCGCAAGTCTTGCAAGGGCGTCCGCAAAGATGTATCCGATGCAGTCTCCCCTCTTTCAGGGGACCGTGTTCATTTTGATGCCACCAGGTGTAGTAGTCGTCCTGGATGCTTAGGAAGTGGCACCCCCCACACTTGTCCCTCTTCTTCTGCTTCATCAATCTCCTTCGCAGCTAGGATCAGGAGCGCATGTCCTTGGGGCCTGCACTTGTCGTCATACATGACGGCCTCCACTACCACTCCAGAAGCCAGGCCTTCGTAGTGTTCAGGCCTGGCCCTGGCCCCGGTTTTCCGCCACCGGGAGGCCATTGCAGCTCCGCGGTCTTACCCCTCAGGCTGAGTATCCCTCACCCCCCTCTGTTGACCTTCCCCGCACGCGTGCAGGTCAGGTAGTCAGAGGTGGGAGAGGGTGTCTCACCAAGAGGGGGCCGGGAGGCTCTTTAACTCCTCTACTCTATGGTAGGGGGCTTAAGCTTTAAACAGAGGAAAAACATTAAAACTTACTCCTTCGCACTAAACTGCAGGGGAACCTGTTTACTTGTTGACCATGTTGCCTTCGGCATATGTTTAAAGGGGTTCCGTTCGTGTTGAAAAACAATTGGATGCAATTGGTTATTCCTTTCGAGTACTCCTGATTTCATGCATGGCTGCATGACCCTTTAGCTCTTTGCTCGCCTGCTTCAGGTTGTCCTGGAACGTGCGAAGCCAGCGGGCGTCTCCCTCATCTTTTCCGTACATCATTTCGTTGTCGACGTTGGGATTGTAAACAGTGACTCCCAACTTCTCGAGCTCTGTCTTCACTTGCTTGGACACTTCCGTCCAATGCTCTCTGAACTTGGTGGATAGCACTACATGGGGTATCCCCGGTGTCCGGTCCTTAAAACCAAATGCGGCGGGAGCAGCATAGCCGCTCTGAACTTCTTTCGAAGCCTTGGAACTCGCATATCCCTCCAACAAGCTCGGAGCAAAGACTTCTTCCGTCTCTGGACTGGCAGCGGCATGGCAACAAGAAAACATGGCGAAGCGGCGAAAGCAAGGTGTTCTTTTCTTCTCCGCCTGAGCCGGGAAAGCCTCACGGATTGAAGGCTTCGACGCTGAGTCATATGCCACATCAACTTGGTGATGTTGGACCGAGGAGGGGCAGTTTGGAATAGCCTTGAAACTTCTTTGTGGCAGCAGAAGGCCAGAATCAGCGGTGTCTTTTTGGCACTGAGTCATACAGCACCAGCACCGACCTATAGAGCTTAGTCCGACTGGAAGCGCTTCAGTCAGCCGACCGAGAGTGACCCAAATGACGCAGTCAAGGCGCCATCCCGGCGCAACAGTGATCTGGTCGGTGCCCCTGCCACCCGTTGCGCAAGAGCCTCTTCCAACGGAGACTCGGACAGAATCGTTGGAGGTCCGTGCCACCTCGCGCGAGATGGTCCAATGCTGGACTGGTCAAAGTCGGAACTACATATAGATCATATAGCGGCTTGACATACCCGACCAAACAAGGTCAATTCTCTTTTAACGTTGTCATGTCTATATGGCATATAGGAGGTGATGACTGGGGGGAGGTGAGGATCCACGTGGTCGCCTCCATCCGTCGGACATTGTCAGTGAAGACGCGACCCAAACGCTGCCTGTTTGGGACTACCATGTTCGCCGATCAGGTGGGGGTGGTTTTGGCGGGGTCCATGTCAATGTAAGCATATCTTCCATACCAGCACAGGTCACCACCTGCGACGTTTTCCGTCTGGAACAGCCACCATTTCGGAGACCTGTTGGAGGGTCCTGGTACATGGAGTGTATGGGAGAGTGAATGGATGCGACATGTTCCTGGCCCAGCGACATGGGTTTGGGTTCTCCACGGCGGCACGAGGGCAACATAGCCCTAATACTTTGGAGCTGAGCACCATCAGGAACACTTCAGTCAGCAGTCTACCAAGGACGACTTTTTGGTTGTATACAACCCGCCAGCCAAGGCGCACAACGCGCACAACGCGATCTGGTTCTGAAAAACAAGGCCTTCCACAACCCTCAGGGAGGACATCTGGATGAAACCTGCTTGGGAACTGGCATCTTGAGGTGGGTACCCCAGGTTTTCCGGGTCCTATTGACGGTCACTGGCTACCTCTCTTGGTTGTTGGTGCATTTCTGCTTGAAAACCCCGTCGTTTCAACTGATGCGGCCCCTCTTCTTCGGATGTTCCTCTCCCGTCCGCCGTCCCGTCCCGCCGTCTCGATCGGACCCTCGGACTCGCGGCACGGATCGCCGCGGCACGGAGGATCCTCACCGTGGCGGTTGGGGGAAGAGCAGTGCGAGATCTACACGGTTCATGTGGAAGACTCAAGGCTTCTCTCTCTCAACAAACCACTGGTGAATCTGGTGATCTGAACTGGTGCTTCGACTGTAGGAGGCCTTGAGGATCCTTGATCGTGTTTTAATGGTGAAAATCACTGCTGGCGCAGCAGGGGTGGTTGTTATCGTACCTTTAGTATCCTTTAGTCACATCAACTCTTCTGAAAAGTAGCCCGGTAGCTGTATAATGCTGCTGTGTATAGTCCGTTCGGACCATGTCTAATGTCAATGTGACCCCCTCACACGACTGTAAATATATAATTGAGAATGCATTTGTATGCATTTGCCATTTGTCATTCCACTCAGAGCCTCAGCACTTCATTGCTTGCGGTTCCTTTTCTGCCAAAAGCCAAAGCCTCTCTGCCAGCTTTGCTGTTGAGCATCTTTGATGACTTCAACGGCTTTTCCAAACACTACCCGCAAAGGACTTGACTTGCAGCAAAAGGACTTGACTTGCAGCTGCCTGATTCAACAAACGGCCTGTCTAGCTGCCTGGTACGAAATCTTCGCAACCACTGGGCTGACCACAGCGAGATCAAACCAGTCTCCTTCATTCTTCAAGGGTTTTCAAAATCCTTAGCTTTCCCATGCAGCTTCCAAATCACTGGGCTCACCACAGGGAGGGCAAACCATTCTCTTTCACCAACTGCTTGGCCTCCTCCTCGGTCACCTCCTTCACCACCGCTCCGTCCTGGAGCTTTTGGTAGCCGCGACCACGTCTCACTCCAAGGCCGATTACTTCATCCCATTGCGACCAGCCCGTCTCCCTCATCCCGTTGGCGAAGCGGTAGAGGCCTTTCCTTGGCACCAACGAGGTGAGTCAGAACCCGAATTATGTTCGACTATCCCAGGCCAGGGTACCCCACAGGTGTTCCGGAACCTAGTAGTTCGGTCACTTGACCTCTCTTGGTTAGGAAGCCGGGAAAAGCCATGCCAAAGATTCGCCCGACCTTGGGGGATTCGCTGGGTTGCACACCGCCGTCGTACAACAGAAAGATACGGCCCTGGAAGATGAACATGGAACCAGCAAACCATAGGAAAATCGTCTTCCAAACCTGCAGAGGTTAAGTGACCTTATAGGACCCTACAGGAGTACCTATAGGATAGTCATATAGGGTTCTTCAACCTCTGCTGGAAGGCCCATTCCGGGGTGTGACCCTAAGCAAGAACCATGTCTCCCATGCCTCTTGTCGTGCGCAAATTCGCCTTCATAGACATCGCCGTTGACTAAGCGGAGCAGCCCTCTCCCCTGCGCTTTCTCATGGACAAAGTCGCCCTCATAGGAGCTGCCATCTGGCCAGATCTCTTTGCCTTGGAGTTGCTATCGGGGAACATCCAGGAACCGGTTATAATAAATATACTAACCAAGACCTTCAAAGTGACCCTTTGATATCCCAGGATGAGGTCACTTAGGTCTGCACAAGGTCACTTAGAGACTCCAAAGAGGTCACTTTGAAGGTCCTGGAAGTAAGGAATCCTCCCCACCAGGACCTTCAGTACGTGACCAGCCTTGAGATCCTAGTGGCTGAGGTTACCAGTCTGTCCCTAAAGAGGTCACAAACAGAGACTCCAAAGAGGTCACTTTTCAGGTCCAAGCAGAAGGCTTTTCACCCCCACCAAACTGACGGTCTCACCCCCTCACCCCCTCCGGGTGCCAGGTGACCCCGACCGTGCTTCCTGCTTCGCTCGAGGTCCCCGACGTAGATCGACCCCTCGGGGAAGATGCACTTGGCCTTGCCAGTGATGAAGCCATCCTTGATGGGGAGCTCTTGGCCTGGGAGGGCCTCAAACACTTCACTGGCCATCTCGACCTCTCTTCGAATGCCCGTGGCCCACTGGGCTTGGGCCTTCTCTAGGGCTCCTTGGAAGCAGTCCGGCAGAAACTGAATGTTTTCCACGGCATAAAGTCCGATCTTGGGCACATCGATGTAGCCGGCCAGTTTCTCCTCCGCTTCTTGCATGAAGGTCTTCTCTCGCTTGAGACCCTGCTGCACTTGCAGCAAGAAACCCCTGGTGGCCTTGGCCTTATCAAGGTTCTCCTCGAAACTCAGAAGCCAACGATCATCTGCCTTCCCTTCAATCTCCATTTTCTTGCCTTGGAGTTGCTCGACAGGACATGGAACAAAACAGTGGTTTCAGAGCAGATGCCACAAACCCATAAAGATGTGCGTTTTTTAATAATATCGGCGATCGGGATATATCTGGGTCCATTCAAACCACCTTTTTGGGAGAAAGAAAGCGGCCCCAAAAAGGAATCCGCATTAGAGCGCCTGTGAAGGGAAGTTTTTTTCACAGCAAAGCCCAGTTGCATAGCTCCACGTTATCCGTGTTCGGATTGTAAACCGAACACCCAACCTTGGATTTGGTGATTCGGAAGCCCAGGGGAGGAAAAAACAAACAACAAACAAACAAATTCACCAGGTTAGGGGATTCACCCAGTTCGGGAAAGAATAATCTGATCCGCAAAAGCCAGGCAACCTTTTCGAGACCTGCCTTGATCTGCTTGGAGACGATTAGCCAGAAACCTTGGTACTTCGTAGAGAGCACCACATGGGGTTTCCGAGTGACATATCCTCCGGAGCTTGGAGCCCCAAATAGCTCTTCTGTCTCAGGACTGGGTCTGGCATCGCAACAAAGCATGGCGTGCAGCTCTTCTTTGACTGCTTGAGCTGGGACACAGCTTCATTCATAAGCCGCCGACTTCAAGTGAGCTTTCCCCAGAAACAACGATGGCTCACAGAAATAGCATCTAACTCACAGAAATTTTGGCCCAGTTGGAGAGCACAAAACATCACACAACTCTTGACAAACCCGAAAAGCCTCCAATCATCAGACTTGATGATTGATCATCCGAAAGCGGGAACATCTCCGTATATACTTCATGTTACTTCAAAAATCTAAAACACCGAACCCAGATTCTTCAGTGCACGGTAAGCCTACCAAACACACTACTCATCACTACTCTATGATACTCTATGATACTCAAGGGCCATTGGCCACACCAAGTGCTCTCCCTTGCACCCGCCCCAAACCAGCACCCCTCCTGCCGGCCGCTGGCGTGTGATCCGCGCGCGGCAGAAGCAGCGCCATGCGAGCTGGTTTCACGCACAGTGAGGCAACCGGGAAACGGGTGCGCGCGGGTTGGATGATGGATCATTTGGGGTGCTGGCACTGGTGCAATCTGGACATGGAAAAAGCAAATCCATCTCCAGTTTGCACTTGCCTTGGGTTGAGAGTGGAGTGTGAGGACTTGTAGAGGGGTGTGCTGCTTGGAAGTGAGTGGCAGACTGGCCTTCTGCCGCTTCTGCCAATGATCCAGCCAAAAACTGCAGCATATATATATATATATATGGACTCCCAAAGCTACACGCGCGGGTTTCACAGAAGACCCTGCTACAGTAAGGTCACATGCTGACCCCTCCAAGAAGATCCAAGAAGCACGTGTTGAGGACCAAGCGTGTCTCTGTGTCACGATTGGTTGAGGCTAAGCTTGGATCCACCAGCCAGTTCCAAACACGACTACGACTAGCTGTGGGAAATGGCTCTTGTTGGCTCCTTGCCGTGGATGTTGGAGTACCTAAGAGGGGTGGGTTAGAACCTGAATGATTTCGACTATCCCAGGCGGGCCGGGGTACCCCAGGTGTTCCGGCTCCTAGTTCAGGTCACTTAATGGTATGATGAGTTGGGAATTCCCTCCCAAACTCATCAGACGATCCGACCACTGGGGCTCCGAGGCAAGGCCAACTCATCCTTTCGCACTTGCCAACGCTGCTCCTCGGCCTGCTGATCCGAGCCAAGAAGTCACCAAAGTCACCTTGAAAGACCGTTCCTTGTAAACCTTCACATCGAATCATTTAAAATAGGAGGGGATAAACCAACCCCAACGCTTTGAGCGGGTCAGCAACCACACCAGTGCCATCCCCTTCGATGTGGCCCGTCCGCCTCCGGGCGTCCCGTCCCGCCTTGAGGCGGAAGATGCTCTCGTCGCGTTCCGAGCGCATGGCTTCCAGCCTCCGACTGGGGGCCATTGGTGTGTGGCCATCGTGGCCAAAGCCGTTGGGCTATTGAAAGAAGGGTGGTCTTTAAAGCAAGGCTCACTTGTAAACACATGCGGGGGAACCGTTGTTCCAGACAAAACGTCATGAACATCATGAAAGACTGGATTTAATGGTTGTTGACCTGGTTGACCTGGTTTTGTAAAGTGTAGTCTAAAGACCTTCGAGAGACAATGGTCGCTCAGCAACCATTGCATCAATGGTGGGCCAAAAATACTGTAGGGCTCGGTGTTCATCCACTACCAGAGGGTTGGGAAGGGTCCTAACAGACTCAAATTATCTTAAATTGGTGACCTGGTCGAGGGTCTTGGTAGAGGTCCTTTTTGAGTCTGTTAGAGGTCTTTGATTGCTCATAGATTTCTCTGGCAGCCACCTCAAACAGTCAGGGGACCGGCTGGCTGGTGCGTTGGGGCACTTGAGATGTCCTGCTGGGTTCGATTCCTCTCAGTCTGTAGCCTGCTCTCCAGCCTTTTCCCAGGCTCTGGCGGTGATCTCCCAACCATTCAGAAGACGCTTTCATGCGCTGTGTCCCAGGGTTCTTCCTTTGGGGATGGGCTGCTGGAAAGAACCGAACACTGCGAAAACTGCGCTCAACGCGCACATGTTTAACGTAAAATAAACCAAGAGTTGACTCTGTTGACTTCATGTCTCAAGTTCTCTACAGTAGCCGTCATTTTGCACACTCATATCTGCTCGAGTCGAACCAACGTCTAAAAGAAAAGTGTGATTCACCAGCGCAACTCAACTCTAAATTGTGACCCATCCAAATTCCACGGCGCGTTCCACTCGTTCGACTCGTTCGCGCTCTCTAAGCCCCAGGACTGCTGCTGGAGCACTTCGAGGCTTGCTCGCCTTCGCGCAGCCGAGAGACCGGCTCGCGACGGTTCGGGTTCCGAGCCTTTCGTCCCGTCCGAGGGTGTCGATCCGCGGGGCCGTGACCACGCCGAAGGTTCTTCCGCCGGTGGCGCAGGGCGCGCCCCTGGAGGTTGGTTGGGCCGGTTTCTATGTGTAGTCCACAATCCTTGGTCAAACAGTGGTTGTTCGATGCTCTTCAGTGACAAGAACCTAGAACCATTAACGAGGCCTAGGGAAGCCGGTCTCGGGCACCAGGCCGCCCCCACATCCTGGGCCACCGGTCTCTTGCTGGGCGCTCTGCAAAGCTGCATCTCTGGTGGCCTCGGAGGTGAAGAACCGTTTCACGCGACCGGCTGGATCACCTGGACGTGCCAATTCTGGATCACCTGGGTGTAAGCCATGACACACCTGCAGAAGTGGATTTTTAGAATGATGTTGGACCCGGCTTGGGACACTAAGACATGCACCTGAACACCACAGAAAAAAGGATCATGCGGTTCTTCCCCAACAGATCAGCTATAAGTGGTGAACGGGAACTTCCGTGGTCCCTCCCAGTTCCAGCTCTGGCTTTCATTGGAGGGAGGTGTTTCAATTCATGTGGATCATGGCATCGGGGGCGGTTTTGGCCGAAAGTGAGCAGAACAAACTAAAGAGTACACTAACATCAGTAACTACAGGAGAGGTCAACCTACCAGGGTGAAATGGGCTCAACCCTTTTCACAGCCAACTCATGGGTCGACCTGGACGCCAAGTCCGGTTTTTACCGCATTTTCGGGAGCCGAAACGCCCACCGTTCTTGCCGGGTTCCCCGGACGGTGATCGCGTCCAACCTTCGCTGCAACTCCTCCGACGCCAAGTCCGACTCGCCCTGCCACGAGGCCACGGGGCCACAGCGGACCGAGAGAGCTTTGGTGGGTGATAGCTGCAGGATGCTGTGGGCCATGTGATTGAGAAAAAAAACATCGTGGAGAAAGAACGCTGACACTCCTAAACATCCAAGACATGTTAGCATCTTACAATCATTGTGATCATAGTACCAGAAAATGTCGAGTTGATGCAACCAGCACATGTGCCTTCTGAAGCTGTTGGAGTCTTCATCTGAATTCAACCTCTGAGGATGCCACGCAAGTTCCGAGGCTCAAACTCAAACCTTAGGCCATGCAGCCGTGAAGTGCACGCAGCTCGAAAGATCGATCGAGGGGACCCATTTTCTAGTGGAAAGAACGGCTTGAAGCCATGCATGAATCCTCATGAAACCACCTTCAACTCCAGCGGAACTGTGGGCACACATGGACCACCCAGCGCGCTAAAGCGCCCCCCTTCAGACCTCTGCAACCTTCTTCACGCCGAGGAATCGAAAAAGGCACAGCCCTTAGCACTTCCAAAGCCATTTAGTAAAACACTTGCTTGACCTGGTTGAGTAATGCAAGGAATCCGTAAAACCGATGGGTTCTTCGTGATTCAACCCATTCGTGGCCCGGTGGCATCGCGAATCGCCGTCCGGAGGCCCTGGCTTCGCACCAGTTCTCGGTGTTCATCGTCCCGCACCTCAGAAGGGGTGACCCGTTCTAGTTCGAACACGGGGGAGGGCCACAGACCGCAGGGCGCCCCGCGCTGTGGTGGGGATGCCGGATGTTTGGTGTGGTGCCCCGCCCAGGGGTCTAAGGAGGAACATCCGTTTAGACTCATACACCTTGGAAGACTAACATGGACCCTGAAATTCACTGGTTGGTAGAGTCAAACACCCTTCCAGGGGGCCATTGTCAGGGTCTAAGTTCGTTTTCGGGAGTGTAAATTTCAACCCCCCAAAATCCATGGACGTGGGGGTTCTATCAATCAAGAGTCTACCGTTGAGATGCCTCTGGAGAACATCGCATCTACGAGTCCGGCGTTTGGAAGACTGACCCCGCCCTCCAAACAAGTGGTCTGTCAAGCGGGAGATTCCTGGTCGATCACGACTCAAATTTTGGAGGATATCTCCCAAACCCACTGACAAATCTGAGATGAAAAAACCAATCAGATCAAATGAGAAATCCAAACCAAGAGAACCATCCTCCCGGATGTTGAGGAGACAATGGTCATCCTGCCAGCACCACCACAAAGTTTGGGCGGCGGAAGGAACATGCATTGGAAGTAGGGGGTGTCAAACAAAACCACCCCTCTACATCCTCTACTCAGTGAGTGCTGACTGTGCTGACCAATTTCCATCCCAAAAGTACCTGGTGCTACAGTATACCTGGTGCTCTTAGGTGTTGTGCATTTTTTCTCCATCCCCCCATCCACACCTGGGCACTCCCACGTGCACCTGCTCGCGTAGCGCCTCGACGGTGTGCGACAAGGAGTGCAACTCTTTGGCTTGGAGCCTCGACGGGCATCTCGCCAGGTCCAAAGTAGAGCAGAAGGGTGTCACATTGAAGCTTTGGGGGTATTGCATACACCCTAGAAGTCCAGTTCGACGATATATTGACCGGCTGAAGTAAAGGAAGTTCCCGAACTCAGTTCCCCTAAAGAGACCATTCTTTTTATAGTCTTTAGGGTGCAGTGAAGCAGTACATCAAATGTAGATCCCTTATGAATAGGCTTTCAGGGTCACCAAATTTGTGAGGTCGAGTTGCACCATGCGGTGCGCCGGTTTCCCACGCGGCGCAGGAGTTGAGGTGAGGTGCAATGCGGCAGGTTGATCCCAAGCACTCCAGGTGTTGAAGGATTGTTCCCAGCAGCCTTCTCCCAGGCTTCTTCATTCCAGGGTTGGGAAGGGGCCCTGTTTGAGGTGGAACCGTTGGTGACCCGTTCGAGGACTGTATCTTGTAGGCTCTTGATTAATCCTCATATATACATTAATCTATATTAACATAATCAATGGTCCAATGATTTTTGGAGGTCATCGATATTGGGTTGGAGGCCGTCGCTTGTGTAAACATTTTGGGGATCTGGTCGAGGTAGCGTCATGGGTTCCATCCAAATGTGGCTTGATTCGTCCCTGGAAGAGGCGGACCTTGGTGCGAATCCTTCTGTCAACAGACTTTCGAGAATCCGTGGCACGTTCTACGCAACCCTTCAATTCAGGATCTTCAGGGGCAGCTCGGCCTGCACTGCGCGGATGCTGCATCCTGGACCCGCGCGGATGCCATCACTCACAGTGGAAAGTGAATTGGCCAGGTTTGCGTGCCGGCTTTGGTTTCTGGGTTTTGATTCGCATCGATGAGAGAAGCTTACAACTCAGCGGGCTGCCATGCATTCCTTGGGTAACCCATGTAACCCATGCTATGAGTTTGGCATTATCCAGGTGCCCAGCTGAGGTGCTAATAAGCAAAACACACCTCTTATCCTTTAAAACTTCCTCGCGGCTTTCGGCTGTTTGGCGGGCTTTGACGATCAGAAGTGAAGTTACATACAACTGCTGTGTCCGTCTGGACAGGAGGTGGCCAGTCTGGCCGCTTTTTCTGGTATGACGGAGTAATTAGGCCAAACTTCCGTAAATTCAAGTAAAGTCTGGCTGCTCCGAGTCCCCGGCTCGCTCCGCCCGCACGTTCTGGAGCTCCCGCCGCAGCTCCGCCTGCTGCGCCTCAGCTCAGGTGCCGCATGAGACGGGCTCCAAAATGGGAAGCCACCGAGTGGGAAGTGACACAAAGAGGAAGAGGTCAGTAGAGTCATCCGACTGCAGTCGGACTGTGCCAGAGCTCCTCTGACCTATACATAACTTGAGGAGCTCTGACCTACATAGCACGTTCAAGCCGTTCCTCCTGCTTTCCCACACGCTTTGCCAAGACCTTCCTTTTCGTCCGGAAGAGATTCGAAGGGCTCCGGGCTCAGCGTGCTGAGCTGGTCAACTAAGGGGCTCAAGCGTCTAAGGCAGCGTCGGGGTGAAGTCAGATCGGAGCGTCTCTCATTGACTCATGCCTTATCAACTGCTCAGGGGAAATGGCCTGAACCGTCAAAGGTGAAGTTGCCAACTTCTGCCACTCAAGAAGCTGCAGGATCTTTCCGTACAAACACACGTTTGCAAAAAAGTCGAGCCAGTCCACGCATCAGAAGGGTCCCTGGTGAACTCAAACCTTAATTAGATAATTCCATCACTCAGCAACCTGGTAACTGGGCTATCCTATCCTTATGATCTAATTGAGCTTTTTGCCCAGAATCCTTTTGCCGCTTTTTGATGTTCTTTAAATGGCATCACGATCACCACCCCGCTGGCGCTTCACCCGTCCACCACGCTCGGTCCTCTACACCCGCGCGACCCGCAGCTGGCGCTCAGATGGTGTGACCCTGGAAGCTCCAATCGTCGCATTTGGACTCTTCGAGCATCTTCCAGAAGGTGCTCTCCCACTCACCAGTCTCCTAGAGCTGAGCGACTGTAACACAGACTGTCAGACTGTTTAGTATTGTTTAGTCACTTTTAAAGTCTAGACTAGCTTGTGGTTGTCGAAGTGGTTGTGGTTGTCGTCAAGTCGTTGTGGTTGTGGTTGTTGTGGTTGTTCTTGTTGGTTGTGGTGTGAGTGCTAGTGTTTGCGTTTATAGTGTGAGTGTTTGTTGTGTATTCTTCTGATTGGACATGCAGCATTGGGGCTTGTTCAGAATCCTCAGTTGATGACAAAACCCATCTGCGGGACATGGGGACGTTCCATGCTGCCGGGACCTTGGGCAAAAGAATCAGGGGCTCTCTACGCAGCCATGCCCACTTAAGCAACGCGTGTGAAAAAAAGGCGGCTCCCTTCACATCCTTCACATCCTATCCGCGACAAACCGCTTCAACCCATAAATCCAAGGTGCTTGCGCAACAAACAGAACTGGAAGTACCAGTTACCAAGTGGCACCAACCAACCACTCAAGATTGCGTATCTTTTGATGCCTTTGTCCAAGGACACTAGGAATTCAATGGCTTTGACAGGGTGCTACAAAGCAAAGTGAACGCACCAGATCGAGCTTGCACCTGTGACCCCGCCTCGTTCTTCTCCTTGATCCACAAGGCGACCTCTTCTGGATGTGGTGAGGGGTGACATAACCAGCAGAAATGTGTCCTTTTGGATAATTTGGGCATCCAAAAATGCCTGTCAAGCAACAATCTCTTAAGAAACTGGCTCTTCATCCAACATTTCTTGATGTAAATCAAAGAACTTCGTGGAAGACCAATTTGCCCCCTGCAATTGGTCAGAAACCTAGCGGTTTAAACCATCTGAAACAAGGCCCATAAGGCCCCTCGCCTGCATCATGCGGCGCGGGATGTCCCAGTCACTCCACAGGGACTCGACGGTCTCGTCGTCGTCGCGGGGGCGAGAGGTCTTGTTGAAGAGTGGGCCCCAAGCATCCTTGTCCTACCCAGCGGATCCCAGTGGATCTAATTATGCCAAACAGCACCACTACATGTGAGGCCGTGAGGCTGTGAAGAAAGGCAAAAGCAATGAAGTGTCGAACCAAAGTGGAGATGAAAGAAATGGCAAAGCTGTGTTGACAGTCACTACGACATGTCGTCATGTCGACGGAACTCTTTCTTTTTCCTACATGCCATATACTTGGGAACTCCCCGTAGCTCCTCGGCTCCCTGTTCAATGAGGAATATGGATACCCCCAGCTCCTTGGCTCCCTTCTAAGCAACACCTCGTATATGCTCACAAGTTGATTCCGCACGTCACTTCCATTCGCTGGCAGGGGCAGCACCGGACCAACGACCAAGTGGCGCCGGAGTGGTACACCAACGGGGCGCCGCGGCGCAGAAAACACTCTGAGGGGAGATGCTTTTTGCAGAAAAACGTGCGACACGTACCCTAAACCTGATAGATTGACCGATTCCGTGAGTCTGATTGTGCTTCTGCTTACCCCACCCTAAGGTTGCCATACATCAGGCATGATGCCTCAGGCATGATGCCTCTCCTTGCACACCAGCTCGATCTGCTCGAGCGAGTATTCGGGTTTCCACTCCTGCCAAGCTCGTCTTTTCAGACATGGCTGTGAAGGACCGCCATGTCTGAGTTGGAAGTCCAGTCGGCCTGGTATAACCATGGCTGATCTGGTATAACCATGTAAAACCCTTAGGTAAAACAATGGCTGTTTGGGACTCAATCTGGTGACCATGTAAAGCCCTTAGTACATTAACAATGGTTGTTGGGGACTATAAAGCATATATTTAATAAATGGTGGTTCGACTACGAGGGTCTGAGTTGGAGGATGGACGGGGTCCATCTGTTTTCTAGGTCGCCCATACCGACAATTCCCCGTGCATCAAGGCTGAGTGCATCTAACCACCTACTTCCCGAAAGATCCAAAGACTTGAGCAGGCTTTTTGAGGTAGGTGAGTTCTAGGGCCGAAAATTGGGCAGCCATTTCCAATTTACGACTGCCATAGGACTGCCGATCAGGCCTGGGGTGGTGCCAGGTCTGGGTTTGGCAGAACACATGCTTTTTGTGGTGACTCCTATGGCATCACTTCCCCTACCCTCCGCCAGATGCTGCCGCTGCTCCTGGACCTTCTGACGGATCTCCCCCACGGTGGTCTCGGCCGTGACGGGCACGGCGAACATGCCCAAGGTCGTGAGCACCTTGACCTCCGGCACGTGGTCCTGGCAAGCTGAAGGGTTCATGAGCTGCTGGGCGTTGATTTCAGGTGGGGTGCCTTGGTGGTCCTGGTGGGTGCCCAAGGTTGAAGATCCTTCGATATCCAAGTCCAAGACTTGAGAGGACGTGAGGGGACCTTCCCGGAACAAAACCTCCAACTCCAAGGTTTGAAAGTGGACATTCATGGGAGGTTCCTGACCCAGGTTTAGGACGTCTGTACTGCAATGGGTTGTTTTGGAGGTTCCTGTACTTTTCGTTTCTGGATTTGGTCCCAGTACATCACCCACATCACAGCATGCGTCTCCAGTCTCCTCTCCACCCCTAGACAAATCCGTCTCCTGATCTCTCTCCGCGATCTCGGCTGCACCCTTCTTGATGAGACCTCCCTTCTCGTCCCAGATCTCCCTGTCCGGCGCGGTGTTCTCGGTGAAGATCACCTCCTTGCAAACAGCGTCAGTGGCGCGATGCTGTGGCGAGGCTGAGGCAGCCAGGGCATGTGGAAGGGGGTGAAGGGGCAGTTTGCCATGAACATGGTTTAAGGAAGCCCACCAAAACGCCAAGGAGCCTGGTTTTTGTGGACCCTTTTTTGTGACTGGTGGAGCGTGCGCATTGAAGATCATTGAAGTAGATGTTCGCTGTTCACATGTAGTTGAAAAAACAACAACTCAATTAAAGAGGCTTTCGCATGGCAAACCATGGCAAATCCGCTCGCATGCAGTGTGGAACACAACTCAAAACCTCAACTTGCAAAGCTCCTGTCCCTCTTCCTCGGCCATCGTCGCTTACCCCAACAACCACACGGACCCGAGTTACTTGAGCCAAACTATCAAGATCTGGGCAAAACGGGACCGGCCAAGGCCAAGGCCAGCTGGCATGAAACCCTGGCGGTGATAACCTGTCATAGAAACCTCCAAACTGGAGCTGCCGGTGCTCAGAACCTGGGAACCTGGATGCTCAGAACCTGGGAACGCTTATCAAACATGCGGACGTCCAATCGACTTGCGGCACTGCGGGTCGCAGCTCCAGTGGTTTAAGCCCCTTTTTTCCTGGGCACCGCTGTCTGGAAGAGACAGGCAGGGCTCCCTGGTCCTGCACAATGCCTGTAATAATCTCGGCTCGCTACCGGCCCAGCTGTGCTGTACTCAGATGGTGTGGCCCTGAAAGCTCCAATCGTCACACTTGGATTCTTCGAGCATCTTCCAGAAGGTGCTCTCCCACTCGCCGGTCTCCTAGAGCACAAGAAGGTGCTACTTCCTTCCAAAGAGTCCGTTTCCTTTCAGGATGCAGGGGTTGGAGCCTATCAGGGTCCTCCTAAGCAGGTCCAGGTGTAGTTTTTCACATGGGCTCTCGGGAGCGAAGGGATCACACCAGATCACTTCAGACATTCAAGCTTCATATGTTGAAGCCAGGATCCTTAAGTAATCAGAGTGGTCCATTTCTGCAGCATCGTGGCGAGATGACGACACCATGTTTCTGGGACACTTGCAGCTTGCAACTGAACGTCTGGACAGTGGTCTCAGGTCTCTGGCGTCTCGGGTCATGTTTGGAGCTCGCCAGAAGGCCAACGCAGCAGTGAGGGCCCAAGTGAGCCCTTTTCGGAGCATGTCGGAGCGGCGTTTCTCAAGTTTACAGTTGCTGCTCCCGAACACCGACCCGAAACAACCCGTTCAGGTCGGATGTCCGGTGATCCGACCTGCGCGGGATTCGGGTTCGCGGCTGGGTGAACTTTTCACAAGAGAAGCCCCACATATCCCAAGCCTCGTTCTTCTCTTTGATCCACAAGGCCACCTAGTCGAAATTCAGCATTGGCGGGGGTGTGGTCTCCAAAGGTTTTCGGCCACCTAGGGTTGTTTTCAGTCATGTTACGCTTCATGCTTCCACTTCATACTTCCATATTGTGGTTCGTTGGTTGGATCTTTCACGAATGATCGAGCACACCTTTCATGGTCTCTATTTGGGTGTGTATGACAATAAGGAGACCTCCCAGATCGACCCCTGGAAGAAGATACATAGATCAGTCTACTCATTCCTTCAGGGCATATCCCTAATAAGTCGGATAGCATGTAGACTATGTACATAGTGTGTATGTATATATATATATATATTATATATAATTATATACCTACTTACCAACCAAGAAGAGCCTCCAACTATGGAGCTGGAGGCTGCAACAACTCGCACCGCACGCGAGGCCCCTCGCCTGCATCATGCGGCGCGGGATGTCCCAGTCACTCCACAGGGACTCGACAGTTTCGTCGTCGTCACGGGGGCGAGAAGTCTTGTTGAAGAGTGGGCCCCAAGCATCCTTGTCCTCTGCAAGTTACCATCAAGAAGGCACCGTGGACATGTGGTTCAGAAAGAACAACGTTGAAGCTACACAAGGCAACCACAAGGCAACCACCGTCTATATAAAGGACTTGAGAGGAATGTGTTTCTGTTTTTGTTGGCCTTCAGGGAGTTGGCTTGGCGGTTCGTGGGAAAAAAACAAGAACTGATTCTGACAAAGCTGGAGTTGAAACGGCTCTCCTTGCACACCAGCTCAATCTGCTCGAGCGAATATTCGGGCTTCCACTCCTGCGGGTCCAGCCGTCTGTTGGGAAATGATCGGGGTCCCCAAATCTAAGTGACCTTTTGAAGGTTCCGAAGTGACCCTTATAAGCCTTAGGAGGCTTAATTGAGCTCAAAGCAGGTGATCAAAAGGTCACGGTGAAGAACTAAGCAATACATGTTCTACGTGGGGATTTACGAATTTCTATCTATTTGGGATAGCAACTCTGGTAAAATTGAGCCAAGAACAAAACTCCGCAAGGAGTGTCAGATAGGGGTGCCTAGTGGAGAGTAGGCGTGCCCACTATCCACTTAAGCCATTCCTTAGGAGCTCCAAGCCCTTCCTTTGGAACTGCACTCCTTGCGCTGGACTCCGGCACTAACAACGTTCGACCGCGCCATCTGGTTGAACCAAATGCCACCGTCTTGCGGAGAGTAGGGCATGGCCCCTAAATGGCTATCGTTCTGGTGACGTAACTCACTGAAACTCTTACTGAACTATAACCCAGACACTCCATGTATGCCTTATATATACATTGACCCCCCTGGCACCACCCCAACTGACCACCCATTAGTCGTGTCTGGGTAGGAGGCAGGGTCCAGTCGATCCAACGCATGTGTTCACCAAACCAGACCCAGTCATCTAGGCCTCAAGCAGAACTCCTCGTGGCTAAGCATTGTAGCTCCTACCTTGTCGAGAAATACAAAGAGACCTTTGCAGCTCAGCACAGCTTAGCCGCCGAATACACACCCGCCGAATGCACTACTGATTCTGGAACCGCCCCTTCTTAGGGTTCTACCGGAACGAAACGCCGAAACATGCCAGCAACACCCCCTAGTTTCTCATCCCTCGGAGTCCAACCACCATTGACTTCATGATACTTCATGGTTTTTAAACAAGAACTCTTTAGCCTAAGGGTTCTATACTCCCAAACCCATGCCCATTTCTAAAGGCACGGTCGCAGGCTCGGGTTCACCTCTTCTTATCGCACGGATCGATGCTGCCGCTGCTCCTGGACCTTCTGACGGATCTCCCCCACGGTGGTCTCGGCCGTGACGGGCACGGCGAACATGCCCAAGGTGGTGAGCACCTTGACCTCCGGCACGTGGTCCTGGCAAGCTGAACGGTTCATGAGCTGCTGGGCGTTGATTTCAGGTGGGGTGCCTTGGTGGTCCTGGCGTTGCAACCCGGGAAAAAAGAAACAATGCGATGAAAGTCTTGGCAGAAGCAGTTGAAGTGTATGATCAAGAATTATATTGTCTGAGTGGACTGGGATCTCGTGGAACAAGATGGAGAAAGGAGTCTCGGTCCAGATCACTTCAGTAAATTAATGCTTTATCCTGATTTTCCATCCTCTTCCATATAGTTTCTTGGATTTTTGTCCGATCAACCCACCTCTCTCTGAGATGTTCCGTCATCTCCTCCCACCCCTCTTCATCCGTCTCCTGATCTCTCTCCGCGATCTCGGCCGCACCCTTCTTGATGAGACCGCCCTTCTCATCCCAGATCTCGCGGTCCGGCGCGGTGTTCTCGGTGAAGATCACCTCCTGCAGACAGGTGTCAGTCCAAATGCGTTTGTCAAACACTGCAAGGTCAGACCGGCGTCTTGTGGAAAAATTAGAGCATAGGTTTGAACATGGAAGAGATCGGGCATCATCTTGCATTTGCTGATTTGTTTCAGGAGCCCGGCCAAAAAGTAAACATCTTCCCCAGATGTCGGGGTAGCATCCAAATCAACCTGGTCTTCCGACTCTCAACATCTCCTGTTTTCCAGTGGCTGAAGAAAAGGAACACCCTCCAGCAGCACCCAAAGGGTGGTTTATACAACCCCACCTACCACAGTAACCACCCTTTCGGTGGTGCTAGAACCAGCGCCACGTCCAAGGCTCCTGTCCCTCTTCCTCTGCCATGGCCAAAACTAAACCTTCTTCGCCCACGCGTGAACACGATCTGGAGCCGAGAAACTGCCCACGGGAAAGTCATGGAATCAATCGACATCCATACGCCAGGAAGGCGAGTTGGCACACCGTCCACCTCCACCCTTCCACCCTGCGGGGTATACTGTCACGAATCAGCACCGTCGACCGACCTCCAGCACGGTGCGGGGATGTATTCACCCAGGTTCTGAGAAAAGGACCATCACCAAGCAAAACAGGGCAAAACCAGGAAGATCTTGTGATGATTGTAACATATTGTAACCTCCATATTGCGTTCCTCGATCCGATCATGAACTCACCCCCCATATCCCCCCATTGTCCCCTGGTTGGCCCGTCAAAACGTCCGCTTTGAGGCAGGCGCCGTAGGCCTCGGGCACAGGAAAGATCCCGAACTGCACATGGCGAAGACGGGGACATTGAAATGGTGCTGTAGCATCAAATCGTTTGAGCTCCATTTTGCCCTTCTAGTGCACACCACCATGAGCCACCCCATGGCGTTGTAGATAGCCAAATGGATTAAAATGGACAACCTCTCATTCGTCCAATGAGGAGCTACTCTGGTCACACTCTCGGGGCGCACAGAGTGTAAACATGTGTGTGTGTGACCTCATGACTCTATCCACTAGACTTGGTGGACGACCTCCACTACATCCCCCAGCATCCCCCAGCATCTGATGCTGAGATCTTCCTGCAACCGGCCCCATCTCAGAGCCCGGCGAGTGCACGCCGTGCACGGCACGTTCGGTGCGCTCGATGGGGCGCTCGATGGGACGCTCCTGATGTGAGATACAGATTGAAGGACCTTATAGGACCCTACTTGGGGGACCGATAAGGATAGCCTATAGGGTTCTTCAACCTCTGTTGGCTGGGACAGGAGAAGCCACACAGGCCCCCTGGCCACACAGGCCCCCTGGCCCCGCGATCTCCCAGCGCTCTGGCGCGGGGGAAACATGCGATCCACGGGCGCCGTGCGTGGCCAGTCCTTCAAACGGCTTTGGAGTTGCTGCGTTCGGGCCTCGGGGTGGCTCGGCCACCCGGTGGACCAACAGAGGTTGAAGAACCCTATAGGCTATCCTATGGGTCCCCCAGTAGGGTCCTATAAGGTCCTTCAACCTTTGCTGGGAGGAGAAAAAAGCAGAACGATCCCGGTGGGAGAAAAAGGGTGGCGCAAGTCCACTCCAAGGTACTTCGGCAGGTGCGACGAGTGCATGAGGGCTGCGGTGGCTGGATCCTAAGGTATGTAGGTGCGATGTTCGGATTTAAGGGTTTGGCTGGAACATCTGGGAAATGCGACACTCAAGCCTAGCTATAGGCTATAGTATAGGAATTATATAAATGGCATTGATAAACACTCAAGCGCCCTTGGCCCACTTGAGTGCCACGCCAGCTCCTCCGAGAGCGCATGGCGTAGGGACCTCGATGGCGCGTTCGCATACTGCGCAGAAGGGGAAACGGTGCAGAAGAGGGAGGGATGCAACGGAAAAGCCGCAGCGGTGTCGGGTTCCCAAGAACGTTCTCATGATCCATACAAAAACAAACCATCCATGGGACTCGCATATGTTATTTACCTATATATATACATTCATTGGGGTGGTTTTAGGGGTGAATGTAGGCATATATGCCAGTCCCATGGATGGATGGTCTGGGTAATAAGGGTGTTGAAATCAGCGGCGCTGATTTCATACATCGAAGTTCCAAAAATCTATGAGGAGCACATGTGGGACGTGTAAACGTCAGAGTCAGGAGTAAACTCACATGAGCAGCCTACAGGAACAGCAGCCCACAGATGCAGCCCTTGAGAAAGGTCCTTCTAGGACGTCCTATGACCTTTCGGACGGACATGGGGGTGGATGGCTGGATGGTTTGGTTTAGGAATGTTGAGTCTTGATTAAGAAAATCCTCAGAGATGAGATGGTTTCAACCTCATGGATGTTCTCCGAGCTGGAAGCTTACTACAATACATGGCCCAACCTCCACCGTTCCGAACGACACCTTGCAAAAATATATCGGCTCCAAAGAAGTCAAGGATCATCTTTGGCTTGATCAAGGTGAACTGCAAGCTGCAAACATGTAGGACTCCTAAACTTGCCAGAAATCCTCATATCCACCCCGCCTATGCCCCCAGCAACCATTTTTTCTTCTGTGAACTGATCGTTTTTGATCGCCTACGCCGCCTACGCCGCTTAAACTGATCTGATCCGCTGAGAATGCTCCGATTCTTTCAAACCATCTGTGCGCCTGCATTTCGGGAATACGCATGCAGCATGCCCAAGCAGCAAACGGTCTTTGAGTCGCAAAACCTGGCCTGGACATCGACCCGAGCCTCTCCCAATGGTTTTCACGGATGCAGGCTCTTGATTAAACAAAACCACTCGATATGAAGAGGCTTTACAATCCAAATGGGGCGTTTATGAATGAGCTGGAATGGTCTGGAACTTCATCGTGGTTCTTTCCTTTCTTCTTCCAGCTTCAGTGTGTCTGGGACAGTGGACCTCGCTTCTCCAAACTAGCTGAGGACCGCGCCGTTTCCCCTGGAAAACGCAGGTGAACCGAACTGTCCATCTGCACATTCGTGCCACGACTTCTAGGGTAAATGAATCCCACCATTAATGGTCAGAACCCCAACATATCCCAACGAACCCTTCTAGCAAGTACTTGGGGAACTCCCTGTAGCTCCTCGGCTCCCTGTTCAATGAGGAATGTGGATACCCCCAGCTCCTTGGCTCCCTTCTAAGCAACACCTAGCCTTGCTTTACTCACGATTTTAGACTACAGCGCTAGGTCCGGTCCCTTTTTTTAAACTGTCTTGGACATCTCCGGAGCCACTCAGCACAGGACCTGCGGCCGATCTGAAAGGTGAAACGAACCAAACAACTTCCGCGGCTGCCGCTCCTGCTCCTGGACGTTCTGATCTTCAGCACTACTTTCCAGGGATCTCTGATTGATCCACCAAGCAACAAACGTCAGCGTCAGCAAGCGCCATTCCGCCCCGCGCCCATTTCCAGCGCGGAAATTTGGGGCGTGCAAGTCTTCGTTGGTTGGCTCACCGCCAGGGAATGGAGTTCGGGGCTAGTACCTGAAGTGTCCGCGCAAAGGCATGTAAAGACATCCCTTTAAAATTGTTGTGATACTGTACTTGTTTATCGACTGTTACAGGTAATGGGACGCCCCCACATGTCTTGCTCCAGGAGTTTGTTCATGACTCCATGACCTTTTTGGGGGCTTGCATGTGGAGTTGGGTTACTTATGACTTGATGTCAGTGCTCAAGGAAAAACAGCTTGGTGACTGGAGACTGCACCATCTTCTTGACCCATCATGACCCTCAGAGACCCCTTAGGACGTTCAGCGATTCTTGCACAACAAAAACACCTCCCAAAAGCGGCCTGCCTTCACAGCCTACCTCAGCCTATCTCCTTCACCCCTTCTCTCTTCGAAACCCGGAGATGCCCCGCGACCCTGAAAGCCCGAAGCCTCCAGGTAGCCGCAGCGAAGATCGTACTTCAGGTCTTGGGCACTGTAGGTGAGACTCCCTTTCGGACTGCCTGCGCAGTCAGGCACGAGGGAGGGAGTTTCAAAAGAGGAAGAGGCAGGGGAGAGAATTCCAGGGGGGTCAGACCGGGAGAAAGGAAGGCATGCCTGAAAATGTCGTTTGGTGCGGAATATGAGATTGTTCCTTGCTTGATCCCCTTCTGTCTTCCCCTCAAGTCGTCTTTTCATGTGTTGTCTGTAGTAGCACGCGCGTCCTTTAAGGGTCTGGCAGTCTGGGCCAACGGCCATCTTTAGTTTTTGCGCGCGCAACATTTATATCATAGACTAACTGCTTCCAATATAAATGCAGTATCCTCCTTCTAGGTCTCCATTGGACGCGCGTGGGAAATGCTAGGGGCCTTATGAACGACACATGTGTCAAAAAATGTTCATCTACATTCCGTACTATATTCCTTCTGTTTACTTCTAGTAGACCCACTAAATCGGGGAAATAGAAAGCTTGAGAAGCGCAATAAGAAAGCAAAGCAACTGTACTCCAGCTTGTTCAGAACTTCCTGCAGTGACCGCTGGGGCCACAGTTCGAATCAACTCTGACTTGGGTTTCAACAGCAAATCGGAGACACCGACTGCAGTGAGTGCTTGTTTTCGGCTGAGAACGCTGACAACAGTCACCTCTGAAGCCCGCCCCTGTTCCACTCCCATGGTTCTTTCAGGGGGTGCAACTACATCTGACCTGAATAAACTCGCGTCCAGCCCCAGCCCCACCCTCCACAACACAAAAAAGAATAGGTCCCTATAGGCCACCAGCGATGGGAGGAGGGTCAACCCGCATGGTCATCAGTTGAGTCGAAGACATCGAGACTGACATCGAGATGGGCCGAAATAACTCGGGCCGAAGCGCCGCGACGCGACTCGTCTCCTGCACGCGCTTCCCATTGCATCGCTCCATTCGCTGGTTGATGCCCGGGCATTTCGCCAGCTTGCCGGTGGGCCTCATCACGCAGTACACGGAGCAGGGAAGTTCTCCTTTCCTTAGCACGGGCGATCGGGCGGAAGAGTTGCATCACAAAGGATGGCGGAAGTCCGTAGAGGTCTCCCTTGATCTGTTCAATCACCAACTACACCAGGTTTTTTAACCACCAGAGTATCTTCGCCAAATGTATGGTGTAGCTGACCCCTTGCACTGGCTTCACTACACCCATTGGTTGAAACATAAACAAACAACCCAACAGCCCATCGGTTTCAATTTGGCAAGCCCCCACTTGGAGTTGCTGATTCCAAAGCTGTCAAACACTCCAACGTCTTTCAAGTTTAAAGAAGGAGGGGTCACCCAGTTGGGGAAAGAACATCCATATCAAACCCACCGTGATATCGGATGTAATAGGTCCCAGGGTTGCTGACAACACGTATCTGCATCTCTTACTTGCATTTGTTTAGGAAAGCGGAAAACCATTAGAAACACATACTTTCGGGGATTCGCCCATAGTTTTTCTTGAACATCGCCTGAATCAGAATCGCAAGTCCAGGTTGTCATACGCACAGCCTAACACCTCCATAAAAGTCACCCGCATGCGTTCGCACGCATCTCTTTCAAGCCCAGCTTCGTACTGCTGCTGCTCGTCGAGCTCTTCGCACTTGTGGCATTCGGGACATCGTTGGGCGTCTCCGCCTTCGCCGTCGGCGCGCTCGCCGCGCGGCTTCTCGGTGCCTGGAGCCGCTTTCACGGTCGTGGCAGCGGTGGATTGGACCTAAGGGAGGGCGCCGATGGATGTAGTTAGACTCTTGTACAGATGATAGATGAAACATGATGAAACATGTCCCAGACATGGATTGAAACATCTCTTCAGGCTCTGGAGGATTTCTGAATCAATTGATCAAGGGGTGTAGAATAGTAATAAGATGCTGTAAGAAGACAAGTCCGCAGGAAACAAGTCTGACCGACCTGTCAGCTTACTACTGCAATGACTGTCCACACTTGGCATGTGCAATCAGCACTTTCCAAAGTCCTGAGTGGGTATGTACCACGCCGGCCTAGTCAGCTGATGGTTTTGTGCGGGAATTACATGAACTAAAGCTGTGAGTGAAAAGGCTTTGTGGTTTGAACATCCTGTCCTTGCAGTTGCTTAAGGGACCCGGGCAACATACTATTCCCTCAAAGGGGATGCACATGTCTTTCGGGTTTGTCGCCCTCCTGGCCTTCATTGCCTTTGTGGTCTTCATGACCTTCATGGCT
>CAXAMN010012914.1:113291-130401 GCA_963970005.1 Durusdinium trenchii
CTTTGTGGTCTTCATGACCTTCATGGCTGGCTGGCTCTTCCTTCCCCGTGCCACCTGACGAGGATGTTTTTGACCCAGAAGGAACATTGGACAACCTTGTAGTCAGCACTGGTGCAAAATGACAGGCCATAGTCATAGTATTTGGTGTTAGCTTGTTCACTTCGTTCATTGTTTTGGAGTTGGGGTCCTTGATTAAGGCAACGCTGACGTTGCGATTTTTCTGTCGGTCCTATGAACTTGAGCGGGGAAACACGAAAGGTAGAGACGGACCGAGTAGCTGTCGGGACCTTTTCTGGTGAGGGACTGTCTCCGGTGTTTCAGGAACGTGCCCCTTGGTCAATCATGGATGAAACCAACAAAGCCAGAGAGCACAAGAAGGCATAAGAAGGCTCAAGAGGAACACCGTTGCGGTCAGATTGCGCCACACGGCTCTGCAGAGAGGCTGCGTTGCGTCGACGCTCGTTTGTGTCTAGGTGTGTGAAAACAGGCGCGCATAAAACTCGCAATGCGTAAACGCTCGCATGTGTACCAGCTATGGTCCCACAGCTGCACGCACTGTGTCAGGATTACAGGCCTGCACGCGTTGCGTCGAAGCCGCAGTGACTCAGTGACCAACCCCCTTGCAAGGATAGTGCTGGAGGGGTGCGGCCGGTACTGCCAGGGATGGACGTCACGCTATGGTGGGTGTGCTCCACGATGCGGTAAGATGTCGCCACGCTAGGGTATAAGGCTGAGTCGAATGGTGTTCCGCGACGCGAGGGGTTTCTCCACAGGGCTTAGCAGAGAGGCTGTGTTGCATCGATGCTCGTTGGTGTCGAGCAATATGGTCTGTGAACGCAGTACGTGCTGTGTCAGGCTGCCGGGTGCGCACGCGCGGCATCGAAGCTGCATTGCGCGACCTCATTGCGCAGGGTTGGTGCTGTATTGCGCAACCTCATGGCCAGCGTCGTACTGCTGTGACTGTTAAGCGCATGACTTCACCTTATGTCCAGAATTTAGTAGTGCTGGCGACGAGGGGAGGGGACGGGGAGGGGAGGGGGGTCGAATCAATTGATTTATCAATCATTCATCACATGGGAGGGGGGGGGGGGGGGGTGTTAGACATTGATCTACCAATCTTTAGTCCCGAGCAAGCTCTCAAGCCAGTCCCTTTGCTTCGCAAAGCAAACTCAAGGTAGTCCTTACCAGGCTACCTTTCGTGACATGTTTATGAGCCGTCAACTGAAGTGCTGATTGACCTGGCATTGCAGGTTGTATAGACTTGGCGTTCTTCCGAGGCAGTGTCCCACACCCAAACACACAAGTACATGAGTACAAAGGCATGAGTTACGCCCGCGAGCAGTGTGGGGAACACTGACATGATCATGAAGTGAGATTGACATGAAACAACAGCTGTCACTGAAGGTCTTGAGCATCCCACCCCAGTCTTGAGCATCCTATCTCCCCAATGGTTGCGCTTCGCGGCCGAGGCGCCGTCGTCGCCTTGGAGGCTGGCGGGGCCCGGAGGAGCTTCACCTGACCCGGTGACCAGGATGAAGGCATGGACTGCTTGGAATCCGGGTGTTTCCAGAACACCGACCCCCTCAGTTTCCCATTGAAAATCAAGCACCCAGACCGTTTTCTGAACACCTCAGTGGGAAAACCAATTAGGAGGAGAGAGGTTGTATGAATATGATCGGATCCCCCAAGGGCTTCAGTTTTGATCCATCGCCATGTGAAACGAGTCGCGTTCTGTTCACACCTTTCGTCTCCAATGATCTCCCTCCCTAGAATGGCACGTGGGAGAGGTCTAGACCGTCTAGAGGGTCGCCACCTTCTGGGAAAAGTACGACCTGGAGCCCCTAAAGGACCCACCAAGAGTGAACTATCACCCAAACGCTCCATGTATGCCACATATGCCTACATTGGGGGTGGTTTGGGGGGTCAATGTATGGCATATGTGGCATACATGGAGTGTCTGGGTCATGAACTATCTGTACCTCCAAGCATCTCAAAAACCCACTGCCTGCCAGGTTCTTCTAAGTTACCGAACCTGAAGAAGCTGGTGGTTGACCATGCCTTAGCCTTAGCCATCCCTTCATGACCGAAACAACTCAACTCGTGAGAACTTCCACGAGCCGCTGCGGCAGATCGAGGGAGGCATCGGCCGAACCTGTCCCAGGTGCCCGCCTTCACATATCCACGCAGTAGATCATACTTCAGATCGCGGACCTCTGGGCGCCGCAAAAAGTGTCTGACACGACGTTTTTCAATCCGGACAGGTCCATGAAGGGACTTCGACCACAGGAAGCTGCAAGAATGGACACGAACTAGACGAACTCAAGGTGTGCATGTTCTGTTAAAGTTCCTCTTCCTCGCGGGAAAAAAAAGAAGTCAGCTTCCAAGAGAGGTTCAGTGACCGTAAATAGGACCCTACTGGGGTACCTATGGGACAGGCTATAGGGTCTTTCAACCTCTGTTGCTTTGTTAAGGATCCAAATCTCCACCGACCCAGGTAACTCGCCCAGACACATTGTAGACGAGCTGGCCTTTGGGACTCCTGAGTCTGAGTCGGAGCGGTGCTGGAGCGGCCGCGGAACCGCGGACGGGGGAGGTGTGATCTTATTCCACATCGAGCCGCAATAGATCTACATCGCCTTCTTTGTTTTAGTTCCGGAATACAGTGGAAAAGATGGATCTCCTCCTTAAAAATGCCCTTCTTCCATGGCCCCCCTTCCAAACCGCTAGCCAGCTAAGCATTGTTGAAGTTGGTTATTCTTTCAATTTGTTAAGGGCCATTAAGGATCCATATGTTTAAGCGCCTATCGACTAATTAGGCTGATTTCTTTCCTGAATGCATGCCAACTACATCTCCACGGCTTCACATCTTTCCTTCTTCCAAGCAACGCGCACATTAAAAAACGAACACTCAACAAGAACAACAAGCAGCTGGCAGCCAGGACTCTTGTAGCCCATCTTCCCAACCACATCTACCACTTTCTTGCCCTTGCATCCTTTCATCCGGTTGTTGACACCGGGACAAAGGGCCACCTTCCCCGTGGGCAGCATGGTGGCATTGGGCGAGCAAGGCAGCTCGCCCTTGCTCGAAGAAGCGGCGGAGGTACCCGCCCTGAGCACTTTGACCTGCCGGGTGCACACTCCCTGGAACTAACATGGAAGTGGAAAACCCACTGTTTGTAGAGGATGTCATGGTCTTCGGATATCTTCGGAACTCGGGGTCATGCCATCCAGGTAACCAGTTCCAGGGAGCGTACTGTATTTGAGGCAAGTGCGGCAAGGACCGTGTAGACGTGTCGAAAAGACCATGGAGGCCGGCTCGGGGGAGGCCAGGAGCTACAAAACGGGAAAAGGAGCAAATCCTTTTTGAGCTGCCCATTTTGCGGGCCTTAAGATACCCACGGAGCAGATCATAGCGCAAATCCTGCAGGTTGTAGGTGAGATGCTGCTGGCTCTTGGGGCTCTTGTACTTCATCTTCCAAAGCACATCTTTCACCTGCTTACCTGGGTCGTATTTCTTCCCCCGAGGGCGGTACTCGGGCTAAACCCTTCACACGGAGGACGGAGCTCTGAGCTCAATATGCTCAATCCCAGCTTCTTGAACACTAGTTTGGTGGCCATGGGTACTACTCCGCGTCAATGAGTCAGAAATCGTCGCCATATGTCGCAAGAAAAAGCCTCCCCCGCCCCCCCCCTTTACGGACTTTCGTACGCTTTCAGAGCTGCTTCCGACTGCTTTCTGAGCTGCCCTTGCACCTGGTCATCCGGTTGTTCACGCCGCTGCACAGGGCCCTTTTGCCAGTCGGGGCCATGGTCGCTCGAGGGGAGCAGGGCAGCTCCCCCTTCGTTTCCTTGGCTTTGGTGTTCTTCCTCGGAGCCGGAGTCAACGGTGCGAAGTGCGAGCAAACCCATTGAATGGAGTCGACGGTGCTGCAGAGGGGATGAGCTCGAGCTCTTCGGTCTATCGCGGTGTAGGAGTTGGAGCCCGGAAGCGGTTCCAGGGTCGTTCCAAGTGGTACATTGACGACGGTTTTCCAGCGATTGCGGCTTGCAGGTGAGCGCGGAGGAGGAGGAGGAGCAGAAGGAGGAGGAGGAGGAGGGCAGCCAAACAAAGGGGATCTCGATATCCAAACAATTCCAAACATGATCCGACCACCAAACTGAGCCATACTGACGAAACATGGATTGCCAACTGTTCAGTGGGAAAGGGTGTTAAATACTGACATTCGTTGACTGCAAAGAAAGCAATACGATCAAGCACCTGGTAGACACACCAAACACTTCTTCTCTTCTGACACCCATGAGTGATGCTAGATCCCTCGCACCACAGTAGATCAAAGGATTCTTGTAGGGCTTTAGTAGCTTGATGCATTTTAGCACATATACGGTCACATACTCCAGGCGTTCTCCTGGTCTAGACCCGTCCACCATCGCTGTCTTTGATCGATCCGACCCTTTTGGGACCCGATCTTGTGGGAGGTCCAGAAAGATCAGGATGGTCAACAAAGATCCGGGCCTGTGGGATCATCCCATCATTGTTCCCGGGTGTTTCTCCTCCAAAGATTCGTTTGACATCGTTTGACTACGTCCGACTCCTTCGTGGGAATCCCTGGAAGAGGTCGGTGAAGCGAACAAAACCAGCTGTTTCTGGTGAGCGGGGCTTTCATGACTCCCCCCGCCAAGGGGTGCGCGGGTGATCCAGCTGTTTCTTGGGTCGGTAGGTAGTGAATCAAATCCGAGTCATATGCCGCATGCCGCATGATTGTTCAAAAAAAATGCTTTTCCAAGCGTCTTCGTAGTCTTCTTGACCGTGGGCTTCTTGGCCATGGCCTTCTTGGCCATGGTCTTCTTGGCCATGGCCTTCATGTCTGATTCGCCTGAAGAAGGGCCACAAATGCAGCCAAAGTCGAGCCAAAAGCTTCAGAGAAACATGAGAAACTGTCTATCAGCCATGCCGTCACCAAACGATGGCCTGCATCATGAACAGCCGGTTTTGGGGCCAAGTCCAGAGCTGTGTAACCTGGGTCAAGAAAGGGCTTGGACACGCGGAGTGGCAGGTAGGTGCAAAATCCGGGAACGGGTCCAAATGGGGTCTTTTTGCTGAGCAGCCTTGCAGTTCAATGGAGACCACAACATCACTGAAGAAGTGCGTTCCAAAAGACAGTACTGCAAGCGCCTAAGGTTAGATAGAGTTTAACCTCTGTTAGTCTGCAGCATGGAGCGTCTCAGGTTCGTTCTTGACAGGCTCAAACGATGAGTTTGGAGTTCGTGGAAGGCAAATGAGCTCCGACAAACATGGAAGTGGACAGCTCAGCAGAGGTTGGAGAACCCTATATAACCCTATAGACTATCCTATACGTACTCCTGTAGGGTCCTATAAGGTCACTTAACCTCTGCAGGGCCCCCTACATTTCAATGTGTGAGGTATTGGTTTCCAATGGTTTCCAGTACCAATACGCGCCGCCGGGGCCGAGCGCCGTATTATAGCGCCCTGTAGTGGTGAACCTCCACGTCTGAAAACCCCAAAACCTCGTGGGGCGTGCACCCAAGCGGAAACCAGGTCACCACCGCCACCGCCATCCGACCCGGAGAACTGCGCAGTTTTCTGGGTGAAACCTGGCGCAAACAGATCTCCTTTATAGTCAAGTGGAGATCGCGGAAGGGTGTCAGACTTTCCTCTGTCCATTCCCTAGTCGACACATCGGAATCACCAGAGCAGCAAGGTCGATGCTTCCTAATTCAGCAAGAAGTGCTTTACACGCGTGTATTGGGGCAATTCAATTCGGATGACGGCCAACCTTGGTGTTGTCTCCTTTCGGTGGCCTAGTGGAAGGATTTCTGCCATCTTCTGCACCTCTGACCTCTTCCGCAAGTTCTGGAAGTCTCTCCATTCTGGGCTTCGACAGCCCATGGGCTCAAAGCCCTCGCTTTGGGCGAAGAGCAGCAGAAGCCAAGCAATCGACGAAGAGCAGCAACTTGATCGTGATTGATCATGAGAACAGCTGGGCCCTTGGGCAAAAAGAACAAACCAACATTCTGCAAGATTTGATGTCAAAAATCATTTTAGTGCAATTAAGCACTACTGAAGTTACTGAACTTGAATGGTTGAACCCTCCCCAAACTGAAACAACTTGCCTGTGTCCAAGTTGGTTCCTTGGATTTTCTCGGGTCATGGCTTGCTCGGTGCCTCGCAAGCTGCAAAAGAATTCACGGTCCAAGGTCTTACAGCCAACGGCGTGTTCTAATATAGGCAGCAACAACCAGGACCCTCCAACGGGTCACAAATTGAGCCCTTCAGTGTCCTTCTGAATCCACGCCGAACGACCTGGAGGGTACTGTAAGATTTTTCTTGTTTAACTCTTTTTGCTCATCCAACACCAAGTGATCACTTGAGACGCCAGCCTCTTGCATCGATTGCACGTAAAAGGATTGCGCACGGTGCAGGACCAGTGCCCCATGCGAGCGGACATCTGGGATTCTAGCAACCCCAGCAGGTTAGGACGTGGCATGATTCATGGCATGGCCCAGGTCCGCACTCTCGGCTGTTCAGAAGTTCAAAGGGCCGGCTTTAGGACGCTGTGATGCGCACTCCAAGCAGCTATGGCTCAAACATAGGTGATGAGGCACGATCCAACCCCGGCGGGCCAAGTGAACATCTGACTGCAACGTGACAGGTGTTGCATCAAAACGATGCAGTGCGACCCATGATACTCACCCACTCTGGAGATGAGTTGCCATGTAACAAGCTCATAGGCTGTTGATACAGGCAGCGGAACCCCCCTGGTTTCTGGTGGAAATTAGTCTTGCAGGACTCAGGACGTGAGTCAGAGTGTATATACCCTGGGAGTCCAAGACCATTTTTAAAATGGTCTTTAGATGATCCGAGTTCCGGAACTTCCTGTACTTGGGTGGTGCCTAAAATAGTCGAACTGGACTTCTAGGGCCTATGTTGATACTGAACTAAGACGAACAGGCAGGACCTTTGCTCGGAGTCCAAAAGCACAAGTATATGAAACACCAAAAGATCACACACCTCCAAGCCTCATCAAGACTTGCCTCGTCAGGTTTCCCGGAATAACACGGGTTCACGGTTCACCTCATTTTCCCATTGTCTTGCCAGGTAGTATCAGCTTGTCAGGTAGGAACATACCCAACAGCCAAGGAGGGCACATGGACCAGACCCAACTGCAAAAAGATTGCACCCCTATACTCTGGCGCTGGCGCTGGCGCTTGCGCTTTCGCAAGCTGCGCTGCACTCACTCAGCCGAGCCCCACGATGGCACGTGCAACGGGAGGAACGCACACCTGCCGTGAAGGTTTGAGGACTGGAAGATATGGAAGCCATTCACATGAAGCATGAAAACAAACGTCTGATGGAAGAAGTCGCCATGAAGTAACCTAAAGAAGATTATAAATATGCTATAGAGATGCTCCCTGCTGGTCCAGCTGCAGGGTGCACTTTCCACCGGAAACACGCAAATTACATCACATTATATACTAGGTTTTCCCTGCTCCCGTCTAAGCGTCCCCTGGACGATGGAAGCGGTGCAACGGTTGAGTCAATCGACTTCTTGGAGGTTCAGTGGTTTACGCCTGACCTTTGAAGAAATGGTTACACTCCCTGGAGTAAGTCTTCATGAGGGATCATGGATGGCATAACTTGGTGCCCTCTCAGGTTCGGATAACCGCGTTCCATCTGAAGGCCCCAAGGTTGCGGGGGTTTTCACTCGCACTTTCCATCTGTGCTGGTTTCGTGGGGAGTGTTCCCATGTGTTCCCAAACCTCCCCAAGCTCGGCGGCTTTTTGCGGATGTCGGCAGGTGATCCACCCAGTTCCTGAGTAAGAAGCCATGTTAATGTCTAACAGCTTCAAACTCACCTTCCTGTACTCCATTTTGGCCCCACGTTCTCCCTACCCCCTTCTAGCCCCTTCTTCCTACTCCCTATCAGCCCTTCCAGGCTCCCTCCAGAAGCCACCACAAACAGCCCTACGGATCTGGCTCAAGAATGATGTGCAACAAATCCAACAAGGGCTCTAGTCGTGGGGTTGATCCTGATACCTGGGCCCAGTGGATGTGATGGTTAGTAGAAGCCTTGTCCAAAAATAGTGATAGTTGTTTAATGATCCTCTTACAGGTCAGGTCGGGCAGACCCAAGGCTTTATGAGCATGTCACATGGGTCGCCCGTGACCCCGGCGGAAGGCGACGCCTTGCAATGGCGGCAGGCTTCGGGATGCCCCATCGCGGGCAGCGGTCGCCAGCCTTGGATCAGTCCAGGAGCCAGGACAAGGCATGACCAACAAGGCATGCCCCCCCAAAACGGGGGATCTACCCACAGGCATCCCTGGGGGACATCACAGGATCCGGACGGAGAATTCTTCATCACCTGAATCCAACAAACCAGGCAGCCCTCCATGGGCGAGCAGGCGGCGCAGATGCAGCGGCCGCACTTCCGGCAGTGGTGCTTCCTGCGGACCAACCGTTGAGTCGACCGACGAAGTGCTTGGACCACTTCCAGGTTCGGGCGTGTGTGGTCGGATGCCGGCGTGCAGCAGCACAACGTCTGGTTAGGGATTTGAGGGATAGATGGATGGATGGATGGATGGATGGAAGGATGGATGGAAGGATGGAAGGAAGGAAGGATGGATGGAAGGAAGGATGGAAGAAAGAAAGGAAGGATGGAAGGAAGGAAGGATGGTGTTATAGTTTAGGTGACCCTAAACTGGACATTCCTGTTTGGAAGACTGGCTCAGGCTGTGCATTTGTGGATTGAAACTGAGTGGCGTGTGGGACAAGCCATTGCCATGATCCAAAAAGGTCTTTGATTGATTTTGTTTGAGGTCTTTGGCACAGCACTGGAGCCGGAGTCTTTTGCAAAGAAGGGGCCCACTCTTAACATCTCCTGCGTTGATCCATTCCAAGAGATGTTATATAAGTGACCGTAAATAGGACCCGTCACCTGGCACACCTATGGGATTTATAGTGTTCTGACCGTTAGTTGATTCCTTTGTTGACCAGAAGGGGGCCAATGTCCAACACATACTTGCACGTAAAGGTCTTCGACGCCGGGATCCAAAAAGAAAACCTCCCCCTTCCCCGGAGTCGATGAACCAATACGTCTCATAAGATCTCATGAATTCTCTCCTTCTTGGTGTGAAAGCCAAACCACTCTTCCCCTGCTTCATTCTACTTCCCCTAGGGCTTCAACCATATCGTCAGGAGGTGGTTAGACCCCTTGGCGCCCACCCCGACCGAGGTGGTTGGAGCCCTAGGGTTCATTCCACTTGCCTTTGCCCCATCACCAGAAAACCCATACCCTTCCACCGCACTTTGGGCGTCCCCCCGCCTCATGAGCAACCAGAAGTTGGCCTTACACAGCTGACACCGATCGCTGTCCGTCCACTTGGGCTCCTCGAGGCGAGGGCCGCAGAAGGATGTCTGGCCAGAAATCCACCAGGTAAGCTTGGACTATCAATATTTTCCAGGGAAGCCGGATCTTATTGAACAAAAAAAAGGCCTCCGAAGTCTCCAAGGCTTGATGACTTCTAGATCTTCTTGGAACGTTCTTTGCCGGGCAGGTCCAGTGAATGCGCAACAGTCACCTCGCTGCTGTAGGAACACCTTACCGCTGTGTGGGCGACCCTGTCGGTTTTTGGGGTGAATGTGAGGGTGTGGGCCATGATTGCAATCCAGCATGTGCATTGTGGCCAATACTGTGACACCTTGCACGCACCAACCAAGTGGGAAGCGCATCTCAAATCTCAACCCCTCGCTCCAAACCCCTTCCTTCGCTTGGGCCAGCTCAGAAGAATAGAGCTGGCCAGCCACACGAAGACAAAAGGATCCCGACGCTTGCAGCATTAGATTGTCATCCCTACGCCCATTGTGCCCAGAACTTGCAATCACTGTACCGGTCGAGGCTAAGACTCCTTCTTGCTCTCCACAATCTTCGGCGCCGGAGGCTTTACCTTGGATTTTGCTTGAGGAACTAGGAACACACGGGGATTTACTCACAATACCTATAGACTTCCTGTCTGGGTGCCCTGTCTGGAAGCCTGGGCCTTTATGTAGGGTGGTACGATAGTCTAGCCAGGACAGACAGGATAGGGTGGTACGGCAGTCTAGTGCCCAATGGAGGCCTATAAGTAGGGTAGGGTAGTCTAGCCAGGACACCCAAACAGGTTGATCCTGGTAGCTCCAAACAAACCTGACTGGTACTTAGTAGGGAATGAGAGAATGACCCCTCACTATAGATACCATAGGATCCATTCCCTCATTCTTTACTAAGCACCAGTCAGAAACGCGTCACTTTCTTCGCAAAACGGTGGCTGGACGGAGCTCCTCTGGAAGATCGTTCCCGTCCGTCATCGCTTGCAACCGCCGCCTGAGGTAACGCGTGGTGCTTTTGGTGCAAGGCGGAAAGGGGAATTGGCCGGGGCAAGGAATGAGATGACCCAACAAGCATCGTGCACTTATAACTATAATGCACTATACTGCCACAATAGCTATAAGTCAAAGAGGATTTTTTAAATGGTCGAACTGGATGACCCGAAATATGGACTTTCCTTTACTTGGGTGGTGCCAAAAATAGTCGAACTGGACTTCTAGGGTATTATATATATATATATTATAACAATGCCACTTTAGGATTAGTTGATTAGTGGATCATTTTGAGAACACCTTCCCTTGGAATCATGGCTCCTCCCGAAAGAGGGTTTCTGTGAACCACCTCCTAAGCCTACAGTCCTTCAACCCTCATTGAGTCGTGTGTTTTGTATGACCAGCTCCAGTCAGGAGGTCAATGAGGTCGCTCACTGGCGAACGCACCGATGAGTGTGCATTCAAACGGACCTGCGGGCAACAACCCCCAAGAAGGGAAAGTAGACCCTTCTAAGCCCAGTGGGACAGGAGCGTTTCCCTCTTGCGCACCGAACCCCCAATCCAGCGTGACTCGGTCTCCAGAGTCTGCGCCTGTACAGATCTGCGGCTGGCGTGTGATAACCTTGGCTTGGAGCTAGGCGGCCTTCCTCCCATGCTCGCTCCGAGAAAGAAAGACCGGAGACCTGTAGGGATCCTCTCGCCGGAAGCGACTTCCTTGTATCAGCTAGCCAGCTAGCTAGTGGAACAGCCGCACAGTACACATGACGCATCCCTCAGAGACTCGATTCCAAGCGCGCCTCAAATGCGTAACAAAGGCGTCCCCCCAAAAAAAATCACTTCAAAAACTCTGGTTAGTGGGAATCTATCGTTTCAAGTCAAGGTAGACGGAAAAGTTCTTAAATCATTCAATACTGATTTCAAAACTGACTTGAAACATATTAGTCAGAGTCAGTGGGGATCAATCATGTCAAGTCACTTAGGCCAGTTTTACAACCAACAGAGGTTAAAGGACTCGACCCTATAGCCTATCCCAGTTCGGTACCCCAGTAAGGTCCTATAAGGTCACTGGCTACCTCTCTTGGAATCTCTGAAACCACCCAGTCGAGGTCAGGCCCGGTGACGGGTCTCCATGGGCAAGGAGAGCCAAACCTTTCGGGAGACGCTCTGCGTGTCCGCCAGGAAGGCCTGGAAGGAGCTGGACCAGGGCCACCGTTTAGGGTCACCGTGTCAAGAGGGTCAGGGCCCCTCATGCGTCGTTCTGTCTTTTTGTCGGTTCACGCCTGTTTTTTTGTGTTGAATCTAGTGGGTGAGGGTGAAAAAAAAAAAACGTCCAGATTCATGCAACTTGATCAGTGGTTCAAAATGATTTAATACAACCATTGCTGTGCTAAGGATTTCAGGCTACAAGACCATGTCAACCTTTCTGTGAGTCTTCGAAGGCCCAGGGTACGTAGACTAGATAGGACCGCCATCACTGGCCTTTCGGTTGGAATCTGGCCGTTTTCTAGTGGCTGCCAGTGGGTGGACCCTGGCATGTTTTAAGGTGAAATGCGCTGTCTTAGGTCAGCTGAAGAAGTGATTTCCTATTGGCAGCACATCAAACCACAAAGAGGATCTACTGAGATGATCGCACGCGTGCAAACGGGCCTCACTGATGTCGCAAATACTTTGGGTGGCGCGTGAGAAAAAAAAGAGGTGCTAAAAGTTAAGCACGATTGAAACCCTGGGAGTCCAAAAACTATGTTAAGCACCACCGGAGCAAAGGAAATTCCAAACTTCGGGTCACCTAGTCAGACCATTCTTAGAAGGAGTCTTTGACAAAGACTTTCGTTTAGGACATCACTTCCAAAAGCACCAATACCATCTTGGCAACAAGTACGTACTTGGTCACTTCCAAAAAAGCACCTGAAACATCCTGAAAACAAGTACACACTTGGTGATATACAGCATATATCATATACGTATCATATTCATGCATCCGCCTTCCTTGGACGTTCCGGAGTCCGCGTTCCGGGCTCACGGAAGTACCGCATCCCGCTCGAGACCGCCGTCCGATCACCTGGAAGGCGTCGTTGCCGCCCTTGAGGAGCAAGCGCCATTCGGAGTCCTTCAAGGTGTCCAGCTTCATGGATCGGACGTAGGATCTGCCCAGGGCGGCTTAGGCGAGGCGAGGGCGACTCTCCCCATCGCAGCCTATGATAAGCTGGAGGCGAAAGACGCCTTCTCCACCCCGAAGCTTTGGAGTTCATGGTAGTTTTGCTGTTTGGGGAAGTTGGACATGTTGGAATGTGTTCACATGGCATGCCTCTATATTCTTAAGCACCCGCACCCTGTGCATCTTTTGCTCATCCTTTTGCATCCATCTATCTTGCTCTCATCACACCTCTCCTCACACCTCTCCCCTCCCTCCGTCCCAAACAGCCTCCGTCCTCCCTCCTGCCAACCCCCGCCCTGGACGCCTCCCACTCCGACCGCCTCCCACATCCCGACCGCCTCCCACACCAACCGCCACGCCGACCGCCACGCCGACCGCATCCCGCTGCCAGCGCATCCCGCATCCGAGGCACATGTGCACGCCGAAGGAGCGGTGCTGTCCGGCGCAGGTGATGCAAATCACCGAGGAATGACTCAGGGAGACCCAAGGGTCCATGCTGCAACTCCTCGGGCAACGGGGAAGTGAAACGAGGAAGGGGAAGAAGCGCCAAGCTGAGTGGGGAGGGGGGCAGGTCTCGGTTTGTCTCGGTGTTGCACCCCCCCAAAAAAGCACGGAGTCTCCCAGCTAGCTGCTGCCTAGGCCTTTACAAGAGCTTTTAGAAGAAAGTTCGAGGTTTTGGTAGTGTAACATCCTCATGAAATCAATGGTCGTCCAGAAATCGGGAAAAGATTGTCAAAAATCAGGCGTCTTTTCAGGAGTATACAGTTCCGCACGTGTGCGAGAGCGTGTGCAATGCGCAGTGCCGACATAGAGTACAGGAGTTTTTGATCGATGCCCAAGCAACACTCACGTATTGAACAGTCTTGGAGCTCATCCGCGAGCAGAAACCTATACTCATCCAGACTCATCCACTCCCATACTTTAGCGCCGCCGTGCTTAAAACACAGAAACCACCCACCCCCCCCCAACACTTCACATCTCCCCACACCGGTGTGGTCCATGACAGGTGTCATGTCGCAATCAAAGCAGGAGGTATTCCCAGGTAAGGCCAAGACCGCCGCAGTGCGACGAGCCGGTGGAAGCGACTCGAGCGACTCGTGCGCGTGCGCCATGCGGGCTGTGGAGGGGTTGAAATTGGAAAAAAAACGGTGGAAGCGACGTGAGATGGAGCTCTGGCAGTGGTGAGATTGACAGGTTTTTCAAGCATGAATGGTGGCATGCCATGTTCAAAAATGTGTTGTTTTTGTTCTTTCTCCCATGGTCCAATGGTGCAAATGAAAAGCATATCGAACACCTGGAAAGGGCATCATAGTTGCTAAACACCCTGAAGCACTTTGAGCCAAACCAGGGCATGAGGATCAAGCGGCGCGGCCACATGTTGCCACCCTGACATGGGATCCAGCATTCTTAAGGTAACATGGAAGTTCCAAACATGGCAACCTGCCAAGAAGGCGACTAAAAATACAACAATCACAACAATATACAGTATATACAGTATACAGAACACCCCAGTTCCAAGGGTGATTGCTTGGCTGTGTGTGTGCTTTTCACCCTTCAACCCTCAACTAAAGACCTGGCAGAGAGGGTGCTGGTTTCTACACATACAACATCATACAACACACACACACACACACCCCTCCAAGAGAGGTGCGGAAATATTGAAGAGACCGCCTTAAACCAGTCCTTAGGATCCAATCAACCTCCGCTGATGCACGGTCGCACGCATCTTCTCTGCCGAGAAGATGGGGAGTCTGAGGCTTTCAGCGGCTTCGAAGTGATTGATGAAGGACTCATCCCTAGGGCTCCTGGCCTAACTCCGCTTCGAAGATGGTTGGGATGGGTGCCAGGGGGGGGGGTTCAATCCACCGAACCTGAGGAGATGGGCCAGGAGCCCTAGGGCATGAACAAGGGATCGAGCTGCGATGACCTGTGTATTTACAATGATCATCTCGGATCCACGCCCCTCTTCGCCAGAGGGGATCCCTCTTCGCCTGAGGTCGAAGGAATGGATTGCAAGGGATGCAAGGGATCGATCCATTTTGAGACCTTCCAAGAGAGGTTCAGTGACCTGAACTAGGACCCGGAAAACCTGGGGTACCAAACTGGGATAGGCGAAGGGCGTCGGGTCCTGACCCACCTCTGGTGTTTGGAATCCCATTTCACCTTGACTTAACCACGTCCAACCGGCCGGCCACGTCATGAGGGCCGAGAGGGCCGACGTCGCAGAGGAAGTCTCCACATGCAACGCCCCTGACGTTCCTGAGGTCTCCAACTTCTGCAAAGCCTCTGCCTGGTCCATCGAGGTTGGTGATCGACGTGATCGGATGGTGGAATGGTGGCATTGCAATAATCTCGGAAGTGCTTTGGGGGAAGATCATGGAACAACTATTGCTTTTTGATTTGAACCCCAAATGGGCAGAGCCGACTAAAAGAAGCCACGCGTGCGCTGTTTTCATAGTGCTTGTTGATGCTTGTTGTGTTGCATTTGTGAGGAAAAGAAGTGGGTCCAACTCCTCAGAGTCCGGTGACAGGTCCAAACACCTGCAAGATCCAAGGGTGAATACGGATCTTCCAACCCGCTACACACGAGGGATTGTGGCCCCCCATCCCCCCTAGTCCATTCTCCTTGGACATGGACCCTTCAAAAAGCTGGCTTCTCTAACAAAAGTCTCTGTGACGTCCTGGTGTCTTCCAGCTTTGGCGGCCATGGCTGCCCAGTAACATCAGTGACCACGCGATACGCCCCAAATGGCCGCCATACGACATACTGACTGGCTGCTCCGAAAGAAGCTCTTCAATTCCCAAGTCCAACAGGTAAACCTCTTGCAGAGACCCCTTCAGTGCTGCCTTCACAAGGAATCCATCACCTTTAGAGCGAAATCTTCTACGAAATGGACTGCATGTCCACTATGTCCACCTACTTATCGTCCACCTCGCACCACCAAGCTGTGAGTCAAAACCACCAAAAACCATGGGAAGATGCCATCCCTTATAAAGGGATCTGTTCAGTTTAAGGAGTCAACCATGGCTCCCAGCTTTAGACCCACGGCCACCTCTCTCAGCATCACCATCTCCCCACCCCCGCCACGGGCCCCCCTTCCCCCCCAGCCGCCTCGTCGAAGCGCCTCCGAACGGAATCTAAGACACCGGCATAGGCCCGCTCCTGCGGAGGAAAACATGTCCAGACTCATGTCCAGACTGTTTTGGGGAGGTCAATTCAACCTGATCTTACTGGGTCTTGGACCGGCAAGGGAGCACAATTTGGGTGACGCAGAGCGGGTAGCAGGAAGTGAAGACTCAGGAGGTTTTGTTTTTTGATTGACTCAGCTGGGACTGCGATCTACCACAATACCCAAACACTCCCCGTATGGAATATGTACCATACATTGTTACATTGACCCCTGAAACCATCCCAATGTAGGTAGATATGCCAGTCCCATGGAGTGTTTGGGGTAGGTGGCCTGCGACTCACAAGCTTAAGCGAACTACTGACAAAACTCCATGAAGCGTGGCCTCATACACCTTCCCAGCAACAATGCACACTTACGCTGCTGGCGACCAGCGGAATCATCCCAGTCACCCATTTTCAGAAAGCCTCACATGCAGAAAAACTGAGGGCGTTCTCACCTGAATCTCTTCCACTGGGACTAAAGAAACATAACAAAATCTAGAATCTGCCACGATTGAGGCTTGAAAGATCTCTTAATTCGTCCCCTCCCTGGGTTCTAAACAAAACGGCCAACAATCCCTATACTCAATCCATGTGAATGACAGCCATCGCCCCGGCGAAGCCTTCACAGGCTGACCACAGCCTGTGACGACACTCTCTGCGCCCACCCCGCCCCCCTCCCTGACCGGAAGCGCTGCATTGGACTCCTGAGGCGCCAGCAGGTTGGCCCAGAGTCGAGTCTAGGCTTTAGACCTCAACTTGATTGATATACCTACAAAGGTTAAGTGATCGTAATTAAATAGGACCCGTCACCAGGAGTACCCAACTAGGATAGTCGAACTAGGGTTCTGACCCACCTCTGCTGGTACCCCAGTGAAAACGAAACTTGACTGTGACAACCACTGCCTCAGCTGGAGGATCACAGGTCTTTTGAGGGTACCGCTCGGCTCGGGTCGTTGGTTTTCAGGAGGGTACCTCTTCTGAGTACCTAATGGGGTGGTACGTGGACACCCCCCAAATGACCTCCTCTTCCACACCCCGATATCAAGTCTGTTTATAGACCATCTCCTATCATCTGTGTCCATCTATCAACCTAGACCTGCACCACCCAGCACCTCCAAAAAAAACTTGAGAGGAGGGAGACACGAAAGGTAGGACAGCGGGAAGAGAAGAGAACGCGAGAGGCAGGAACAAAAATGCAATGTTCGACATGGTGATTTATCCCCTCGGAGGCGACCTTTCGTAAATATATGTTCATATGCACTCTATAAATGTTCAAACATATGCTCTCGAAATGTTCAAAAAGATTCTTAGGAAAACAAACTTGCCCCATGGCTCAGATCATCGGTGAGCATTGAATCGGAACATCATAGGATTTGAACTATCCTGAAACCATAAGAGGCTCACGAA
>CAXAMN010012914.1:150401-178822 GCA_963970005.1 Durusdinium trenchii
TTTTTTCGGGAGTTGCTTGTTTTGTACTTCCCCTCAAGGGGAAGATATATATTGTCTGTGCGTATACATTGAGAGGTGCGTGGGCCTCTATGACTGGGAGGACCCACACACCCTCAGGAACTATATATAATTTTACAGGCGCTATATATAAATCTACAGGCGCTATATATAAATCCACAGGCTGTAAATAAATCTCCAGGCGCTATTTATAGACCTACAGGCTGCACATACAAAAGTTGCACCCTTTCCTGGCGAAGTAAGACGCCATAAGTGCCCCATGTAAAAACTAATGTTGCACATGTAAAATGACTGCTGAGGAAAAAACTGTTGGCAGCAAACCACAAAGGCCCACGCACACATAATCACTTTTTTTCCAGATTCGTGGTCCATGGTTTGCAAGCCAATTGCCCGCACAGGAGCAAACACTGTGACTAGCGGCTTGCTCCAAACCCCCAAGTCGACTGGCCATAGTGAGCGGCCCACACTGGAAAAAATTGCTGAGAGTGAAAAACAGTTGACCTTTCAACTCTAGCGAACATGTTTTTTTGTCATAACAGAGTTATCATTACACCTGCCGCCCACTGACCGCCAAACAAAATGTCAGCTTGGTCTGTGGCCAAACTCATAGCCCTAGGACTTTTGTTTCTTCGCAGCTGCTTTAGATTTGGGTTCTTTGCCTCTCTTGCGCTTGTTTGCGTCCGCGTCTTCTCCGATTGTTGGCCTGGGGCGCACATGCTACAGCCCCAAAACACACAAATTTGCAACCCTGGACCCTAACCCAAACACCCCCAAATAGGAACCCATAAGCAGCCCAAGCATACAGTCAAGTCACTTACTCACGCCAAAGCTCTCAAACTTTGTCCGAAGCGCCTCTGGGAAGTCTTTGGAGTTCAAACCAAAATTCTTGCTCATGTACATGGAGGCTTTGCGAGCTTCCTTGAGCTTGACTTCATCGTCCTTGTCCTCATTGTTCACAAGAACAGCAGCAGTCATCATGTAGGAAACAATCTTGGCCACATCCTTCTTCGTATCCTGCCGAAGTAGGATTACTCTGACATTGTGTTTCTTTCATCCTGAAAAAGAACCACTCTGAAAAACATTACAAAATCACCTCTTTCAAGGTAAACACGGGTTTGAGAGTTAGGCCTCCACTGCATTGGACGCAGAAGCCAGCAAGGGCTGGAGCTCTGGATCCTTGAAGCCCACCGCCTTCATGGAGGCTTTCACACTCCGCACGAAAGTACTCAAAGAATCTGCACTGTCGCTCGTGCAAAAAGTGATCAACTCCTTGACCTCCTTGTCAATTTCCTTGCTGTCCTCGAGCATCCACATCACACCATCAAAATCCCACACTTCCACAGCATTCTCAATGGGCCTGGGCCAATCAAGTTTGGTGAACCCCCCCAAGGTCCAAGGTCAAGTTCTTCCCAAGAGAAACAGACCCCCAGGTGAACTTCCACACAAATTAAAAAATAACTTGCACTGACCCCTGCACCTGTACTTCTCCAACTTCTTGGAAACTTGCGCAGCCTCATCTTGAACGCTATTGAGAACCGACCTGAGATTGTCACAAGCTGCCTTCTGATACCTCTCAGCTCCCTTGGACAATTCCGGCTCAAGGAACATCAAGGCCTGGGTGTCAAGACTACGCACGGTCACCGCATTCTTGACAATATTCGCTAGCTCAGTGTAGTCTTGAGTCGCCTGGGGAACTTCGGTAAGGCTCTTGATGGTGGAGTGTGCTGCGGTGACATTGGAGAGCGCCTGCAACTGCTTTGGAAAATAAGGAGCCATGTCCTTGATGACCTTGTAGGCCGCTTCCATCCCGCCAGTCGAGGCCAATGCCTTGATTTCATCAGACCCAAGGCGGACGAACATGTTGTGGAACCGGCCAGCCGCCGCATGAAGCGGTTCAACCCACACTGGACACTCTTTCAAACGCTCCTTGCAAACTTGGGTAGCGCTCTGTAGCCCAAGGTAAAGGCAGCTCCACCGCTTGAGTGCACTCGTGGAATCATTGGAATTGGAATCGACGAAGGCAAACTCCAACAAAGTCTTGGCTACCGAGATGAGAATCACGTTGGACTCAACCTCGTCCTTCAAGACCTTCCCTCGAATGTAGCCTGCCAAAAACGATGTTGGTATGATGGGCTCAGGTTTGACATATTAATACATTGTCATATTGTTATATATTATTAGTAGTATAATATATAGTAACCTTTGCCTGGCCTCAAAATTGTCGAAGATTTCAACATGTTTGCCTGATCGCGACGGAGCACCCCGCCTTCAACCTGCAAAAGCATAATCAGGCAATGCACGTCAGGACCATCACCTTCTTCGCAGTACTTCTGTGGGAGTTCGGCCTTGTCCTTCTCAAGCCACGAGCGCTCCAACAGCCTGCCAAAATCTGGCCCGTGGTAAAAGTGCTGGTCCATCACATCACGCAATTTCTTCAAGGATGCCTCCAAGCCACTCGCAGCCTCTCGGACATCGTCCTGCTCAGATTTCTGGCAGACTGCAAGCACAAATGTGGCTCGGGATGAGTCTGTAGCCAACTTGATGATCTCCAGGGCCTGGTTTTTGTCCACAGATGCTTCCAAGTTGGCTCCAACCTGATCAAGCAATTTTGCCAAGGCCTCGATCTGCTTGATGGCTCCATCGACTTTGGAAGCGGCATCCTTCTCCTCCAAAACCCGCTTGGATGTGTCGACAGCCAGTTGCCAAAGATTCCTGGAAGGAAAACAGTGTGGTAGGTCGTAACCGGTTGTAATGTGTTTCTTCTTTCTGTATCTAGAGCCTGCAGCCTACCCCTAACAATATTTATAATTTATATAGCTCACCGACCTACTCCATTCATAGCATGTCACTTGCCCAGGTCCTGAGAGTGACATTGGATCGGAAAAGCAAAGTCACCCGCGCGGAGAAATTTGCTGATATCGCAACCATCCCCTTCAGCTTGGCAATGTGGTCCGTGGCCGTATCCATTGCTGCCAGCTTGTCCTCATGTAGCACCATTGCCACAGTCACAAACTTGTGCAAGTCCAAAAGCACTCGGGGACAGAAACCCGTTGGATTTGGGTACGAGTCAGCCAGCTCCAAGATGCTGCTGGATGGATCTTTGCCACACGCCCTGATGGGACAGTTTTCATAAGACAGTAAACAAGTCGGTCGGTTGCCCAACAGTTCACACAAACACCGAACACCTATGAGAAAAAAATCTCTCCTTGTCAGTTCTGGGCAGTACATTTGGAGAAATCGGGTGCCGCATACAGAAATCTGATTCTTGATCATCTCCGCAGAAAGGTTTCTGCACTGATCGACCCACTGGTTGAACAAAGCACATTGGATGTGCAGCAAAGAAGGAACGTCCAGCACGTTCTTCATCTTGCTCAATGATGCTCCTGGTCGGTCTGAATCAGCCAAAGAAATGTAGCCAAAAATGATTCCCCGCTGTTCTGCTGTAGTTGTATCTTCTGCACCCGCCTAGTTGGCAAACAAAGGATTTGATTGGATTTCCGAAAAGTTAAGGGTTGATAGGATTGGAAAGGAACACTTTCTAAGTTCTAAGCCAAAAGGACCCACCCAAATAAAGCTGTTAAACAATTGTTGGAGCAATCCCACCTTGATCAATGCTGCGCCCCAATCAGTGAGAATTTGAACATTGCAGTTTGCGGGTAGCTCGGTCATGTCCTTGAGAACGCTGTCCAAGCCCTTCCACAAACTCAAAGATGTTGGTATTGGGATCACGGAAGGATCCGGCAGAACCAAGTGTGTCAACCTGCTTGCCCACAGTCGACATGTAATCTTTCGACTCATTCAGAAAGGACTTTGCTTGGGGGTGTGCTCCTTCAAAAGGACCAAGGGCTTCTACTGCTGCCATAGCCTTCTTTAGCTTCGTTTCAAGCTGCTCCTCCTTGCAGGTCCCCTGCCAAAATCCAAGTGGACTGTAGTAGGACTTCACAGCCTGAAGCATGGTGTCGGCCTTGGTGATCAGTTTCTCAACTTTGATCTTGTCATTCTCGGATCCCTTTCTTGAATCTCTCTTGGGCGCATCTGGCTTCGGAGTTGGCCCTTGTTCAACAGCTTCCTGAGCCTTATTCGCAGCCTTTCTCTCCCTCTTGGTAGGTGCAGGCTTTTCAGGCGCTGTTTGCCCAACCCCAAACTGATCGTCGGACTCAGCTTCCGAATCAGACTCCTGTGCAACGACCTCTGGTTCTTCAGGCTCTTCCTCGATGTCATTCAGGGCCGCGTCTGCTTCTTCCTGAATGGTGACTTGAAATTGAAGATTTGATCGAGCCAACCTTTTTTCTACTATCATGATACTAGTCGCCCCTTTGCAAACCACCCCCTAGATACAGGAACAAATGTCCGTTTTTGAAACGCTAGGCCTTGGTGTTTGTTATCACGTTGATGTTTGCTTTATCTCGATCTGTGACAGCGGCCGCTTGCTGACCACTTTCATGTTCCTCTACACGAATCTTCTCAGCAGCAAGCTTGGTACCGACCTTCACCTTTCTCTGCTTATTGTCTGGCATAATGATGACGCCCTCGATCCCTCGATCGTCCTGAAGGGGCAGGCCTACCAACCCATCTTATATATAAATTGAACTGTTTGTGTTTGTGATATATACAGACTATACACCTTTTTGAATCAAGCGCAAACATGTTGGTCAATGACCCTTCCCCTCCTGCTGCACATTTAGTCCCAGAACCTGAGTTGAAACACCACATGAATGGGCCATGGGCAAACGATCGCGAATCAATCTGATACAACACTTACAGAAACATACAAAAAACAACTACATCAAATGGTTGATTGGTTTGGTTTAGGAGCCTTAGTGATCCATCCTTTCTTTGCGGCTGCTGTGCGATGTTTTTTCTTGATCTCAGGAGGCGCTTTCTCGGCAAAGAAGTTGTCAATGGACATCCACTCGCCCTCCTGAGGTGAAAACCCAAGGGCCGGCTGTAAACTGTGAACTGATTGAAAACTTATGAAAACTTCCAGCTACGGGTCATGGGCTACAAAATTATTTGGCGGGCTTCCAAAGACACAACAATGTGACACTGTTCCAAAACAAGGTCGGGCTTCTTCGAAGAAATCCAAGTAGTGACTGGTCCGACGTTGCACATAGTGACGAAGGTCGATTGCACTGTGTCTCGGTTTTGCCTTCGAGTTGAGACAGGTGGCAATTACGTGCTTCTTCCTCAGCGCTTGGAACCTGTCCAGAGAAAGCCAGCAAGATGCAACGACAGTCTTTCCAAAAGTCTTTCCTGTTGGCTAAGTAAAACGGAAAAAGTGTGGTTCTTTGATTCTTACATCAATGGCAAAAACCCAACAACCGGCCAAGAAACTTAGCTTTGATTGCAGGAACCTTCTGCAGCAAAGCCAAAAATTCGTGAAGTTTCAGTGTTGGAAACGACCCTCGTTTGCAGTAGTAGCATTTGAGGCAAATGGTCTTGTCGTCCCCTTTCGCACTGACAACCAAGAGCACTTTTCCTTCTGGTGCGTCCTGTTCATCAAACAGCACTTCCATATTGAAATTTTTGAATGGGGTTAGTTACTACTAAAAATACATAATATCCACCCCAACATATCATCCCTCCGCCCGCCGCTTCATAAAATACAGTTGGTACAAGTTATGTCAAATTTGAGAAAACAGCCCCGGACACTGCACTGGGTGACAGAACCACACAACTCACAGTCCTGGTCTTGGGTGTTGAACTCTTGCTCACATGCACCACAATGGCCCTCAATGAACTTCACGTCTACGTCCGCCAAAAGATCCTCAAGGTCCTTCTTAAGCTCGTCCGCCGCTGGGTTGTGCGCGCTCTCTGGAGGTTCCGGCCGGGACATGACAGGCGGCATGACGACTAACTCAACACCCAAGCTGGGATGCGAAACGCAAACTGTCCCACTACGTTGATTTCACCAATGCTGCAATGCTGCAAACAACACATGTCATGCAAAGGAGGTTTAAGCAAGCACCAACCAGCAACTTCAACCGACCTGAACACACACCGTTGGCGTCCACAAGAAAGCACAACTTTGCACACTGCACGACAAGATCTGTCAGTGGTCTATGGCCTGTAGATCGCAACCCGTTCAAGGAAGACTGCAGATGATCAAAATTCCACAGCCTCCAACTTCAAAATCACAAGAACATCACGACATCACCTTTGCCTTAGATGTCAGGCACTTGGGAATCCGTCCACTCTGAACAGCCGGATGGGGCTGTCACCGAGCGCGGAAGAGTCTGACTGGGCTCTGCGTGCTTGGCCGCAAGATCCAAACACATTTCATTGATCTTGCTATGGAGCGATGGATCGACCTTGGGCTGAATCTCGGAAAGCTCACACATCATGTCGAGCAATAGTCCATGAGCCACAGCAAAACCCACACAACAACCACTGTGGAATTCAGAAGTGGCACCATTTGCAAAAGTCCATGTCACCTTGCAGGTTCCGGGATGCATCGGGCCATCGCACATGACACAGATCTGTGGTTGGTGACACGTTGCTTCCCAAATCTGCAACACTTGGACCTTCGACATCTTCTCAATGTTTCCGGTCTCGGACTCAGAAGGCGAATCTGAATCGTCAACTACTGTCCACTCCCCATCAATCAAAGGGTCAGAGTCGGCTTCATCTTCTTCGAGCAAACGCTGCAAGAATGAAGAACCCTTCGGGTGGTTCTCCAGTGGTCTCGCAGGTGAGCCTGAACTCGTTTTGAAAAGGCATGCACAGATGGCAAAGATCACACTGCCGGCCACGGGAACTGACCAGCCATCTCCTGCAAATCCAGCTTGGGGAACAACGAGGATTTTGATAAATGTGCAAAAGCAAAAAGGAGCTGACCTTCTACAATAATACACTGCAAAATGTCACGGTGCTACTAGCGATGGCCTCGAACCTAAAGCGATGGCCTCCTAGCGATGCGATGGCCTCGAACCCACCCCGGCGCAGGCCACTCGCCTGCGATGAGGTTCAGGTCTGAGTAGGAAAAGGTTGCTTCTGAGTCGCTGCCCAGGTTGAGCTTTGCAATGTCGAAGCCCTGGACTCCCAGGAGGTCCTGCAAATATTACAAGGTGTCCACGCACTGAACCTACTTGATGCTCAACAAACTGACACAAAGTCGAGCGCTAGGCTATATTTATATAAATTACTATAAATTATCATAATTATTATCATCTTATAATATCACCTCATCATCTCATCTTACAATCAACTGAAAGGCACTTGCAACAGGTCCTCTGCGGTCAAGAAACTCTTGGACTGGTAGTCCCAGATCTTCACAAATGTTGTCACCGCGCTAAGTCGTCCATGGTGTGAGTTTGCATGTCGCCGGACACTACCTCACCAAAGTCTTGTTGATTGAAAAACTCAAAAGTTTCTTCAGGTCCCACCCACAGCTTTAGGCTTTAAACTTTGCTTTTGTAATTTATATAACACAAATCGTGGCAACGGACTCAAAAGAAATTGAAGACAAGTGCGCCAGATCGGAAGTGCAGAAATCGGCCTCCGGCTTGTACCCCTGTGCCTGAGAAGCTGTACGTAAAAAAAGGATATAGCACCGCTCAAAAATCCAATCCCCCATTTTGAACTGCTTCTGGAATGCTTCTGGAGCGTCATCACAAATCTTGTTTTGAGCCCTGAAGGAATGTTACAGTAAAGAGTTTTTCCAGGGGGCTTGCAAGTGAAATTATTCATATTTCATTGAATGCATGTGTTTTCGCTCCTGGGAATGGAGCATTATAACTTGGAGGCCTGACAAAACATTCCTGGACCCAGATCTTATTGAAAACTGAAAGAAACTTACTTATACTTACGCGGAACCCGAAACTCCTGATCTGAGCAACGAGATGATGTCGTAATAGATGGAACCTCTCGAAGTGACCATAAATTAATAAGTTATGATATATATATATATAATATATTGTTTTTTACTTTGTTATACGACTAGACTATACTATACTATTTATATTAAGTTACTTTTTAAAAAATCTAATCTATATATATATATTATATTTATAATATTATAATATATGTTATATATTATATTATTGAAAAACATGGCTACAAGTAACCATCTTCTAGAAATGGTTCAGAACGGTTCCGAACGGTTCCGAACTATTTTTGAGGCAAGCCAGTTTTAATTAGTTCAGAACGGTTCCGAACGGTTTCGAACGATATATTAAAAACACTGTGATATAGTTCAGAACGGTTCCGAACGGTTTCGAACTATATATAACTTATATTGATATATAGTTCAGAACGGTTCCGAACGGTTTCGAACTATATAATGCCCCCGAACTATTCCGAACTATTTGGAACTATTTGGAACTAATCTGAACTAATCCTGGTTTGGAAGTTATATAAAGTTCAGAACGGTTCCGAGCGGTTTCGAACTATTTCTGGAGGTATGACTATAGATAGGTCAGAACGGTTTCGAACGGTTCCGAACTATTTCTAAGCAGCATTGGCTTGAAACTGCATCACCAACATCACCGCTAATCATCTTGAGATTATACAGTATATATACTTTGGGCGACCGACTGGAATGGTATGGTACGAGACTTAAGTGGACAGATTCGTTTCAAAACAAATGTGGAAACCATGGTGTAGTCAGTGTGGTGTGCTAAAGCTTTTGCCCTGCCTATCATATCCTATCGACAAGCCGTTCATGAGTCCCCGACGGCAAAAAACATCTTGGGCCCAGTTACAACGAGTTGGGCGTGCTGGATGTCCAAACTTTGCCGTTCCCGCTTGTTCAAAAGAGCCTTCTGAGCAGTTGTCAGGGAAGACGAATACCCGACCCCAACGTTCAGAGCCCGACACAAGTTGGCCACCTCCCGCTGGCTCGTCTCAGACTGCTTGCCGTCCTGGAGTGTGGCAGCGGCGACAGCGGTGGCAAAATTTAATTAGAGGACTAGAGAAATTTGGAGCTAGGATCGTGGCCTGGCCGCAGTAGGGAGCAAAACATATATGAGTTCTAGCCCTGGGGTCCATTTAAAGAGGCCTAGACAACCCGAAAACGTTGAGAAACAGCTGAGAACTATTTATAACCTAGCCCGAAACCCTACCCCGTCCCCGCGAAAATCCAAACAGGTCGACTGGGTCACGGCGCCCCCAAAAGCTACAAAAATCAGTCCCTGACCCGGTCCTTGGCAACGGGTGGTGGTGTCAAACACATCTCAAAACTCGAAGCGACATTCCGACTATACTGCATGATTTGTTGAAGGCTGATGGGTACTGGCACTAGTGCCTCAGGAAGGACCTCGCGTATGAGATGGCACAACATTGACATCTCTGCATTGTCGCACAAAGACTTGCTGACCATCAGAATGTAGACCCGCGAACGGCTCTGTGGAAGGCCGTACCGGGACGACCTCAAACAGCATATAATTGTCCCGTGTTCCCACTTTTACTGCAAAGTAAAGTAAAGCTTTTGCCGTCCGCTGACTCCAAGCTTTTCGATGTGACTCCATGATTTGTTGGTACATTTCTACAATCTCAGAAGCCTATCTGGAGGAGAAGTGTCCTCCTTTGTCTATGCGGATACTTCGGAATGCTATAGACTATAGCCTATAGTGGAAAATTTACACCACATCAAAAAGAAACACACCTCATTCATTCAACAAACCGATCCAAATTAACAGTGGCAAACGTTGAGTGACATCTCATATAATTATAAGAAGGCAAGAAACTGCATGTAGAGCACTTTTACGTGGTAGCCACCAATGAGCTCAAGGCCTACTGGTTCTTCTTCGCCAGACTCTGTCATCGCGTAGCCCCTCATCATGTACTCGTACGGGTTCTGGCAGAGAGGCGAAGCCAAAAACACAGAGATAGAATCTGGGTCGGAATGGCAGGTCGGTGTAATATCAAGAAAAGGAGTAACATACAGGAGCTTGACTATAAGACAAAATCTAACAAAGATTAGTCGAATTGTATGTCTTATCCCGCTTCCGCTTCTGATCACTTTTTGAAGCTTGGGCACCCTGAATCCTGTGTACGATGTATGTCGCACAGTGCTATTTTTTCACCAACCCGACCTGAGTCAACAAACATGTAACATAACATTGGTTCACCTTTGCAAACTTCATAGGTCGGTGTGATTTCAACATTTCAACAAGACCGCTTTGACACTCAGGCTCAGGTTGTAGACCGCAAAGTATTCAAAATCTTCGTAGCCGCTGTCCGAACAGCATCGCAAACTGGCGGGGCTTGAGAGCTGGAACTGGCTCTGCCAGTTGCCTCGATGATCTTCTCTAGTTTACGGCAAGTCTCAGCGCTCAAGCCTGTGTGCTTGGCGTGCGTGACCAAACAAAAGTGATGGATCCATGCCGGTGGTCTCACTACCGAGTGGTACCATGAAAATCGCACAGTACCTTTGGGAATTTGCTTCTTGCAGGAGAGACAGACAGATCTGGCGCTCACTGCAATGGCTCCCTCTGACAAACCGATTTCCCTAGAAAAATAGCTCGATGTTGCTGCCGCCTTGGCAGAATTCTGCTTCAAGGCTGCAGCTGCCTCGGCTCTCAATTGATCTAATTGTTCGACTTCAGCTTTCAACTCTGGGAAACTTTTCTCTTCCTTGGCAATTGTTGAGGATGCCGGCGCTACCACCTCACTCTCATCATTGGCTTCAATTTCAATGTCCTCCTCTTCACTTGACTCGGACGACTCACTGTTTGCCCCTTCATCAGAGGACCCCACAAGATGTCGAACGACGTTTTCAAAATCTCCCTTTCCTTTGGCAGTCTTTCGTGCTGTCTTGGTTTTTGCCTGAACTTTGATCACTGTTCGTGTCCGAGTTGTTTTTTTTCTCGGCTTGCGATCTGTCAAACCAAAAGGTAGTTTGACAACTGGCTTTGCTCGACGGAACCCTGATTGGGTCAGGCTGAAAGCCGCAACCTGCTTGTCTATGTTTGATTTCAGCTGATCTCTGCCATGCAAAAAGGCTTTGCACTGCCAGACCTCAACTTTCACAATGACCTGGTCGGCTGAACTGGAGGCATCCCGGCAAAACTGAGAGAACAACTGCTGCGAAGTGAGCACCTTGGGAGCACCAAGAGCCAATGCGAGCTGAACCTCATTCACTTGGTTCTCGTCTGTAATGCTCGCTTCAGCCAGCATGTGCACGCTAGGTTTCTTCAGCACAACTCCAAGAAAGCAGGCATGTGATTCGACGCATTGGGCGCTGGAAAAAACAAGCAACATGCCCGGCGTCACCTTGTTCTCAACGAGGTTGTACTTGAAGCACGCCTCCAATTTCCTCACCGACTCAAAACATGGGTCCTTCCGGCATTGGAAGAAAGGACATGGCTCATAGACACTGTGGCCGTGACTTTCACTGCAAATCGGGTCCAAAGAACGGTGCAAAGTCTCGCTGAGATGATTGGACACGTCTTGGTCACTGCTCAAAACATCAATCATCGATGCTCTCAGAGCCCCCTCACCTGGCTTGTCTCAAACGGGAATTCGGAAGGTGTGAAGCAAATGTTCAATTCATAGTACTTTGCCCCCGATGTGGTAACAAACCACGATTGATTCTCCGAATGACCGAAAATGACCCTTAAACTTTTTGCAACTTTTTGCCAAAAGACTGTCTCCATACTGTGTCGGCAAATCCCAAAGTGTATGCGATGCAAAAGCGGACTTGTTGACCAATAAGCGACGGGCAGACCGTTTCTTTGCCCCATTGCGCCAGCAATTCGTAGTTGGATCTTCTTGCTGATTTGATGCACCAGTGGCAGATGGTAGTGGCTGCTGCGACAAGTCATCTAGTCTGTGCTGTTGTTGTTGTGCTTCAATTTCAAACGCATCTCGGTCTTCTTGACTCATGTTGCGCCAGTCCTGACTGATTTGCCGCACCTTCTCTTTGTAATCCACCAGCGACAAGGACATGCCCTCCAGCCGGTGTCTCTGGTAGGCATTCCATCCGCACAACCGTCGAATCTTGCGTTTCTGGGCATGAGCCACTCGCGACTGCTTTTCCTCCATTGTCTCTCTTGTAGTCCGGGTACGTGGTGTCTTTTCACAATCCTGCCAGGGTAGTAAAACAGAGAGGAGAATTGATGGTTGATGATGTTCAAATTTCAATACAGCCCCCCCCCAACAAAAACGTAACCACGCTTTCTGATCATTTCATAGCTGTTTCATAATCATTGAATCATATCATATCATATTATTATAGCTCACCCAAACTGACGTTAAATAAAACGGGTTCATACCACACAGTCTTTTTGCACCAAACTGACTAATTTGACTGCGCAAAAGAGTTCGAATATAAAATATAAAACAATTTGCTGTTGAACTCCCTTGCCTGCTGCCTGTGCTGATTCGAGGAATTGGTTCCCACCATCTTCAATATGCCACTGCTCACACTCTTTTTGGGAAGGGTCTCTGCTCCAACAACCTCCTTGATCCACACGTGCTGCTTAAGTACAGATTGGAGTAGTGTTGTCTCGGTGGCAGACCTCGGGTTCTTGACGCTGACTCGCCCCCTCTTGGACACGGACCATTGGGTTTGTCCGTTTTTCAACTCGACCACGTCAGAAGTCAGAGGAGTAAACCCCGCAATGTCAACCAAGACTTGTTGGATCTCTGCGCAGGCCTTGCTTTGAACATCAATGTGAGCCGAAGCCAGGCCCGAAAAATGATGAAGCCACGCCGCTGTCAGCTGAATGTCCATGCACTGGCAGCATTTGGCAAAGGACTTCTCCAAGTCATCCCAGCGTCTCACAAACTCCTCTGTTGAAAGCCCAATTAAGCCGAAGAGTGTCCAGGGAGGAAACGTGAAGTCATAAACAAATCGGCGCCAAATGTCTGTGCAAATGATGATGACCATTTTGAAGATGTGGTCCAGCCGGGATCCTGTAGCTTCCAACCCCATCTCATTCGCTTCCCAAAGGCCTGAATTCAAGAAGGTCACATACCGGCACATAAGGTGACGTCCAAAGTCCCCGGACACAACCTCCAAGAATATGCGTTTGGTCTTTTCCTGAAGCTCTTGCCCTTGCGGGTGAGCCGCCCCCACAAAAGCCAAGTCATGAAGGCACTTTGTGTGACCTAGCATTTTGTTGACTCCAACTTCCATCGGGTTTATCAGAGCATCAATCACCATGGAGGATTGCTCAAATCCAGGCTTGCAGACCTCCTGGATCATCATTTTTCTGCGCACACTGTTTTGAAGTTGGTAGTTCTGCTGCGCATCCAATGCATCAGCAAGCAAATGCTGGAAATCAGCAGCAGCACCTGATGAGCCCACACCAATGTCAGCAAGCAAGGTGTCCACTAATGTCTCCATGTCTTCATCGAGGTTTCCCGTTGATGCCTCCATGTGCCCAAGTACATTGGGGAGTATCCTGAAGAAGCATGTCGTCAGCATCACAAATGAGCTTGCTGGGCCATAGTGTTTCATCCTGTACAGCAACGGGCATTGGTACCCTCGACAAAGAAATGGAATGCAATGCGACAACCACTTGCAAATAGCCTCAGCATCTGAGGAGCAGCAGTCTGGTCGACCAGACTGTCCGATCAAACAGTAGTGGGTGAGGACTGGTGTGGTGCTGTCCCCATTTGCAAATGCCATAAGCTCAGCTAGCGACTCCTTGGCCTGCTTCGTGTTAGTGATGAAGTTCTCATACAGCCAGTCCGCACGCTTTCTCCACTTTGTCATCTCTTCAGGATACTGAAACACTCTGATGCCTTGGTTGCTCAGAACAATCCCTTGACCCCAGGCCCCGGTGAACCATTTTACAGAGTCTAAATTCAGAGCCTATAAGAAAACCTGTATAAATAATATACGCCGAAAGCGGGTCAGCATACAAGCGCAAATCGTGGCTTGAAGATTTGAAGACAAAACACGTTCGAAATTGCCAGCTTCTTGAAAATACCTCGTTGCTGCAGACGCCAAAGATCGACGGAAGGAATGAAGTTCAAATTGGTGTCCTAGTCGTACCAGGGTACACCAAAACCGCTCGGTGCTTAGCACCGCTGGCCGACGGATAAGGCCAAGTTGATGATTGCAACAACGAATTCTCAGGCCCAGGGTATGGGAAACACTTGAAGCAGCAGTTGAATTTGAACTCTGTCCATTGTTCCGCCCTAGGCTCAACAGAGAGCTTTCCGACTTCCATGCACTGTCATTTGCCTTGAGGGCGTCTCCGACAAAGACCATAGTCCGCCAAGTTGCACGACTCGCCACATTCTTTGCAACACCCAGCCGTGACAAGTGCTCTCCAACTCCACTTGCGCACACTAATAACCATGAAGTGTACGAGGCATGAATAGCAGGAGCTCTCCCAGATGACAAACATTGGATCGGGGTGGGTATGTGTAGGGAGTGCCACGACTCATCTCCAAATCTGACATATGCGGACTGCACTGTATTCATGATAGTGTGAACCACGCTGCGTTCAGAGCCATGTGCTCTGAGAGTAGTGGATGTATCGTCAGCGATACATGTGTTGAGAACGTGTTCCACTGCCTGGTCTTGGGCAGGGTTGAATAAGGATTCCACGATCTTGCACATGCATTGTAAAAAGCTCCATACAGATCGAGCACGCCCCCGACTGAACTGCTGCTTTGGATCAGCATGCTGACCAAAGTCAAAGTCTACACTTGCTCTTTGAGAGAGCTTGTACTGAAACCCCTGAGTGAAATACTCTGACTGCAAACGCTTTGCATACTCACCCCCAGAGTTCGCAGAACCTTCAGGCAGATTGGGTAAACCACTCTGCTTGGCCCTCTTGGCCTTTCCCTCTCTGGCACGTGCTCTTTGGAGTTGTTTCCTCAAGTCACTTACTATGTGTTCGTTTGATTGCTGTCCCTCCTCATCGTTCTCATCAGCCCACAAATCTGAAAGCGGCATGCGCTGCAGCGGATTCACCGATTCACCGATGATGATGTTGGTTTATGTTAAAAATTGGTAATTTATCTTATCGATAAGTAATTGGTAATTGGTAATTTATCTGATCCTTGGTCCTGGGGTCCTGAGTCGCACCCTGCCCTGCTGCATATTTAAAAAGTTGGGATTCGTTTGAAATTTGCTCTCGGTCGCTGTTAGCCACCAATTTCAATGTATAATAATGCAAACTTTGTCAAAACTCAAATAGGGTTTATCATCAATTGTTCCTTTCACACTTGAGCCGCGAGCCATTCAACTGGACACCATCACATTAGTTAGGCGGCTAGGCTAGGCGGCCAGACGGTTCCAAAACACGTGAGCGGATAAGCCCGGACCGGCCTTATATCTCTGGAAGAAGGGGTCTTCGACGCAGCTCTCATCCACAGTGAACTTGTCAAAAATGCCGTACACCTGCCAAGCCGTGTTGATTTGCTTGACGGCCTGCTCGTAACGCTTGAATCATTTGGACATCTGAGAACCTCTGAGAAAAAGTCCCGGGTTGAACCTGATAGACTTTGATCGATTGACAAAAGAAAAGGTCTGAACACGCTTTTCTATGGCCCAAAAGCTTTTGCCTCCTCCAGCATGACTGTAGCTGGACGGAGTCTACCTGGGGCACGGTGTACTGCACACTACAGCTGAGCTTACCTTTCTTCAAGCTGCTCAATTGTGTTACTCTGTTTGCTGTCTGGTTGCGAATTTGTCGTGACACCTTCTCGAAGACCTGCCCTTGAGCGGACAGAAATGGGTTTCGGCCAAGAGTCCGTTTCTTGGCATTGAGACGTGAATACGGCTGACAAGGAGGTCCCACTGTGTAGAGCTGAATCTTGTGGTCCTGACGATGACTAAAGTAGTCCAACACGTGTTAACTCTTTTCCAAACCAACCTGGACCTGGCATGGACCCATGAATCTCTCAGATCGGGCGATGTTCTGAAATACTCTGAAGGCACATGAAATTTTACACTCACAAGGAATCCAATTTGTTTGTCTTGGAATTTGCTCTAATCCCATCATCTCTGATTAAAAAACACAAAACATTTTTTGAGAGGAACCCTGCCTCCTCCAGTTTGCATGTTCGACCATGCAAAGAGCAGAAAGCGCCATCCTCCCCATCAATGTCTGTGACGTCGGAGAAGATGTGTCCAACTGCAATAGAAAAGAGCGTAGCGTCACACTGTCACACACGTCTTCCGCTTCTTATTGAATTAAACAGAGTTTGGCCAAAAAGAAGCCACCCCCAAGTTACTGTCATGTTAATGTTACGTTCTGTTTTTCAAGGTGGTCCCAGCTGCAACCAGGTTGCGGTGAGCTCCAGCATAGTTGGCTTTGATGAAAGCTTGCTTCATTGGGTTCAACTCCAGACAGCATTCCGTGTGAATCGCCATCCCCAGCTCTGCAGACAATTCCCGACTTAGTTGGCCGCTTGCACGGTCAAGACCTTCCAGCCTTTCACTACAAAACCACCGGTGCAGATGCATGCAGTATGTACGTACGCCCAGAACCGCTTTTGGCACGACTTAACATGAACTTGTCAAATCTGCAAAAAAGGCGCCCGATATATGTTCCAGTAGCGCCACCGGCGCATGATTCAAGCATTCTGATCCTGAGCCGTAATTGGCTTGAACATGGGGAATCCGAGAGTTTCAGAGTGAGGTCTTGGGAATGGCTTCGTTTCTACCACAAATCCCCAGCTAGAACAACGACTGAACATCATCTCAAAACGGAAAGAATCTGAATGATATGATACGATACGGTACGATACGATACTGTGACTGATACCGTCTTCTTATGTAAAACTTGAGGCCAGAGGGGGTGAACGAAAGCTAGCCGGGCTTCCGGTGGTCTGCTGCTGGTGCTGCTGCTGCTGGTGCTGCTGCTGCCGCTGCTGCGCTGGGCGCTGCTGCGCTGGGTGCTCTGCAGGCACCGGGTCGTCTGCTGCTGCTGCTGCTGCTGCTGCTGCTGCCGCTGGGTGGTCTGCTGCTGCTGCTGGTGCTGCTGCTGCTGCTGCCGCTGGGTGGTCTGCTGCTGCTGCTGCTGCCGCTGCTGCGCTGGGCGCTGCAGATGCTTGGTGTGCTGCAGCTGCTTGGTGGTCCCGCTCACCGCGCGCAGGGGGGAGTCGAACCGCGGGGGGGGGGGGGGTCCATAAGATTGATTTAATCAATTATTTGAGGTTTCTGAGGTGCGTCCACCCCGTCACTTAACTTGCTAAAGCAAGAGCAACTCCAGCTAGCTAAGGCTAGCTTTCGTGATCACCACATATTTCGCACCGTGGTTCGGCTCCAAAAGAGTGTAGGATTGGTGTAGCCCCAGTGCCTGTCGAAACGCACTTGCCCACATCACAGGCCCAATTTGAGGCAGCTCATACCTGGGCAGGATTGTTTTGGCGGTTGTTGGTTTATGAAACCTGGTGTAGAAAGCCAATCAATTCTCACTCATTCTGAATTCTTTAGAGGGCCACTAACATAAAGAACTTGCCAAAAGCAGCAACATCCAGCGAGCATTGACCAAACAGGCCAAGACTTGTTGTTTGTATTGCTTTTTCCTGTGATTCCTGTGTATATTATATAGTCGTCGAGTCATAGTCTCATATTATAATAGAATCTTTGGTCCCCCAAATTCGCACGGCCCAACACCTTTAGCAAGCAAGTTGCTCCTGATACTGAGATTCCAATTTTCCGCTGGAATCAGCCATGGCGAGCACTGGCAAAGGTTTTGTCCAGCTAACCCCAAAAAGAGCCACACCAAACAATATCCAATGGTCTTGCCTACTTGAGAGGCATCAAAGTTCCTGACCCTCAAAAATAAAGGCTCCACATTCAAGCTGGCTGCAGGCAGAGCGAGCGGGATGCGACCAGCAATCGGGACACGAATTCAACTAAGTAACTAAGTGCACCTACAACCTTTGTTGTTGCACTTGCCGCCTTGGCTTTGGTGGTGGTGGGGGTGGAAGAAGCTGCTTCCTTTTGTGTGTGGCTTTGGGAGGTGGTGGGGGAGGTGGGGGAGGTAGGGGAGGTGGCTTGGGCAAGTGTGGTCGTGATCGGGATGGGGGGGTGGCGGTGGGGCTGGGGGTGGTGAAGGTGGCCTGGGCTTTGTTCGCCTTTCTTGATCATTTTGTTTGTATTTGGGCTGCCTAAATTTCCGCTTTATTTTCACTCTTCGTTTGACTTTCACGCGTATCCGGTGCACCCGCTTCATGCCTGGCCTGGGAGCAAACAAACCAAACACATTCCAAACACATTAGTGGTTGATACAATGGGATCTTCCCCTGAAGCCAGAACTTTGCAGCACAAAGCTCACCTATTTGAATTCCAACATATGCTTTGGTGGTACAATGTGTTGTGTGTGTGGGCTTACAAGCATTCCTTTCCTTGAAGAGATATCTATTTATAAATAGTTCCCAAGAATTTATATATAGTTCGAGGTAATTTTATATATAGTTCGAGATGGTGCTGCAATGTCTCCAGAGGGCCTCTAACAAAGAGGCCCATGCACCTCTTAACGTATACATCTGATTGTTATCTCGTGAGCAGTGAGCAGGGGTTCCGACCCCCAAGGCCGTTTTCCCCTCACTTTGCGTATAACGTACTGTATAACTTAATTACTGTATAACGTATACCAGGACCCCCAAAGCTAGGGGTGGTGAATGGACAGCCCAAATCACCTCGTTTCGGGGCTAAAAAAATGGACACCCGGAATCCGTGGTGCTGGTACCTGGATCTTCCGGATCTTCCAACTATGCCACACGTCTGCCTAACCTGGCTCTGGTTGATGGATGACGGGGCGGAAGATGTGTCACAGTTGGAAGACCCATGGCGCCAAGTCAGTGGCGCTTCTCCTCATGTAGGAACGCCGCCATCGACTCCTGTGGCGCCATCGGCTCCAAGCTGCAATGTCCCAGCACAAAAGCCTAGGGCTCCAACCTACAGAGGTTAAGTGACCTTATAGGACCCTACAGGAGTACCTATAGGATAGTCTATAGGGTTCTTCAACCTCTGCTGGAAGTAGCTCCTCCAAAGGTCTTGAGACATCTTTAGACCCTCCTGGTGCCTACCCCAGTCCCACCTTCGAAATGAAGGCACTTGGATCCCCACAAGGAAAGCCATGACACCAAAGAAGGGAACACATGACCTGAGGGCACATGTCATCACCACCCCGCCGGCTCCACTTCACGCGGGAGTCCTCCTCCTTCCGGGCTAAAGGGCTTGTAAATTAAAGGGAAAGATCTGCATGAACCCCCATGGTTTTCACCTCGAATCATCCTGTTTGCTAACCATCATTAACCCCGGCCTGGTTTTCACCATGGAACGGTTTTTTTGGCACCTGTGTTCACCTTTCACCCCTACTTACCTCATGCCACTATAGATGTTCCGGGCATGTTCCTGAAACATGTTCCTTTCTTATCAGGATCCTGCTCCAACCCCACACGCCCACTCCTCCGGCGCCTTTGACCATCCGACCTTCCTCTGGCCCCGACGTCTCCGCGGTCCGGACCCGGTCCGGTCCGGATCCCCGAACCTCCAATTTCCACTCGGTGAAGCGCTCGTGCGCGCGCCGCCGGCGCTCGCCGTCCTGAAGCGGCGGGAAGCCCGCGGGGCACGGAGGGGGGGGAAGCGACTGCGCGGGGCGCGGGAGGTGGGGCGATGCTTGAAGGTGGATGGTGTTTGCATGGTTTTGCCTATGTTACATGGAAGAGTCCTTTTCTTGGGGGGGGGGGATGGGGGGGAACTACGGAACTACATCAGCATCAGCATCTACTGTATTCAGGCCATTTTTAATTTTAGACCTCATGGAGCCCAGGTGTCCAGTCAGTTCTGCCAGTCCTTCGGCTCTTGGTTGACCTACCTGGTGCCGGTCTAACTCGTTACATGGCGGACTGGTTGACCTACCTGGCGCCATGACCCAGCCAGTGTTTGGGTCCAACAGAGGTGGGTCAGGACCCGACTCTTCGACTATCCCAGTTGGGTACCCCAGGTTTTCCGGATCCTAGTTCAGGTCACTGGCTACCTCTGTTGGCACCCCTGGCCTGATCGGCGGTCCTATGGCAGTCCTATTTATGGTCACTGGCTACCTGTCTTGGTTGGCCGATGCGGAAGGAACAACATCGACCTGCCGCTTCTCACCCAAATTTGTTTTCGTCTGCAGCGTCTGCGCGTCTGCAAAGCTGATCAATCGCCGCGCCTCAGTCATCCACTCGAAGTCCTCAGTGCTGAAGGTGGCCAGGGTTATAGATCTCGACTTGTTTGAGAGGAGGAGCTAAGGCAAACCCTCGCAGGAACCAACGCCCCGCAGGACTGGAGATGTAGTAAAACATGGTAAAACCATTCTATGGAATTCGATTGACTACTCTTGTAGGGCCTCAAAGGCAAAAAGGGAGGTGTTTGAGGGACTGCAAGTACCGTGAAATCAATGGCGGCTGGAATCCTATAAGGCCCAAAACACTCCATGTATGCCATATATGCCTACATTGACCCCTCAAACCACAAACCACCCAGGCCTGATCGGCAGTCCTATGGCAGTCCCATGGAGTGTCTGGGAGCTCCAATTCCTGCTGCAGGCCTTTTGGGCTTCCCCCACCCAGCCGTGACGTGCACAGAGCGCCCTCAGCCGCTGCTCGTCCCAGCTATCCCGCTCCACCTGGCCACGAAGAAACCGCACGCCTTCACCACCTCATCTGGCTGGGAAGTAACTGTGGTGCAAAACATCCACCCCCAAATACTCCATGGGACAGCCATAGGACTGCCTTCCAAATGGCCGACCGGGGTGGTTGACTGGGGGTCTGTCTGGGGCGGCAGGCATAGATGGCAGTCCCACGGAGTGCCTGGGACCCTGGATCACCTGGAAGGATATCATCCACCCTGATTTGTAAAGGCAAATGGTCATCCAACGGGCCATGCCCTCCACTTACATACATGATTGTTTCAGGGAGTGTGTACACTAACATGGAACACTCACATGGAACCGGAGTTCACCCCATGCCATCCACTTCCATGATGATGTCAGGAAGTGTCACTGCCAATGTCCCGTTTTCGGTGGCATGCATCATCCACCTGGACCTTCCAAGAGGCATCCGGTGGAGGTAATGTAGACCTTCTTGATTAACGATATGCCAATTCAAATGGAGAGCTTATTAATCAAAAGATATCAAAAGTCTACATTATAGCGTGTAGGCTGTCCTTTCTGTGTACAGGGCTATATTGGATGCTGCTCCTCCTTGCTCTGCCTTCCTCGTGACACTGGGCTTTGGGACATGTTTACTGTGGACTCATCGAAGTTCCAAAGCCAAATAATCAACCCTCTAGGGGCCCCGTCGGTAACTTCCAAGAAGCTGTTTGGAGTGGTCCGAAGTGTTTGGAGTGATCCAAGAAGCTGTTTGGAGTGGTCCGAAGTGTCTGGAGTGGTCCGCCAAGGAGTTGCCCGACCGGATGCGAACTGGTGAAACTTCCTGAGGAACCCTAAGCTGCTCTGGCTCCAGCGCTCCGACCTCAAGGAGTCCTAGAAGGGGTCGATGCACCTATACCCTCAGCTTTCGAGGTGTCCGAAAATAGCTCGGTGTAGATGAGAGTTGCCCCCTCTATTGATCAAGCAATAGTTAATAGGATGCAAGAGACCATCTGTGGCTCAGCGTCTTTGTGACCGGAACATGATCACTTGACGTTCATTCGGCGAGAATGCACCATATATCACCAACAGAGATTAACATATTTTAATATTGTATTTTACAGGATCAGCTCTAATAGTACTAACTACCTAGCTAACCCTGCTAGTCCGGTAAGCGCTACCTTTTGCTCTACCTTGAGAGTCAACGCTACGGGGTCCATGGGGATGAGGTGAATTTCAACACCCCCCTTTACAAGGAGCTACCCGTAGGGAAAATCTCGGGGAGGATCAAATTCTAGCGACGAAGGAATCATATTAGAAATCCCTCATCAAGCTCGTGCATGCACTATACAAGGAGAACGTAGCTACCCTAATGTACAGTTTTCGCCTCACTCGGCATGTGGTTAAACATGCTAGGCCCAGGTTAGTGTTAAGCATTGATTAAAAGTTCACTCTCCGACTATGGCAATCCTGTTATGGATGCATTGGGAAGTGAGACAATGAAGTGAAACATCATCTCACGGCGCGTCAGAAGGTGATCTTTATCTCAACACTCATAAGCTGCAAGGCATACCATTTATGGTAGCTATTCAACATCTGCTTAAAGAAATTGTATTCCAAAACGCTCCGTCTCGTCATGCCATCCCTGCCTCAACCACTCCCACAATTCCATGTGATTGGGCCAATAGTTCTCGCCCCATGGGTCATCGCGTTGCCATTGTACTCCAGGAAAATCAAAGGGTTCCAATGGTCGATCAATAGTTCCACGAATGCTGGAAGTCGGCGGCCCAGTTAAGGGTGCATTATGTGACGATGATGCCGAAGCGGATGAAGTTCCGGGTGGCAATGGCGGCGGTGGCACGTTTTGTACATTCCATTGCTGTGGAGCATAAGGTCCTCCTCGAACACTCACCTGCTGCTTATCCTTGCCCTTTCCTTTTACGGAAGGTTGCAACCGACTGTAAAGGTCTGTAAGCGGCGGCGGCGGCTTCGGCGTGAGATTGAAATCTGTCGGCCTTGTATGTACCGGAATGCCACTGGCTGTATTGGGTGGCACTTTCGGTGGAGGAACCTTTGGAGGAGGCACCTTTGTTGGTGGGACCTTCGGAGGTGAAGGTTTTGCTGGACGTGGTTTTGAAGCCGGGGATAAGCCGGCCGTTGGTGCATCATTTGGTGCAGGTGGTGGAGGCGGTGATGCTGGGTCCTCTTTCACCGGTACTGACGGTGGATTGGAAGGAGGCTTTGGGATTGACGGTTTTGCAGGAGTGGATGGTGGAGTGCGAAGTGGAGGACCCAAAAGGTCCTTGGGAATGTTGCCACGCTTAGGTGGAAGGTCTTCACGGCTGCGAGATATTGCACGGGCAACTGAACCACGTGGCGTCCCTTTTGCGGGAGCAGTGGAACCTGACGCAGAAGAACTGCCTTGCCCTTTGCCCTTACCGGCAACATCTCCTCGCACACTGGCATCCCGTTTATGGGAGTCTCCTTTGCCTGATACTTGCCCTTGAGCAGGAGGTGCATTCATACTGAATACCGACGAGGTATGCGTCCCTGTTACGGGAGCTGGCGGCTGAGGCACGCCTGGCGGTGGAGTCCGGTTGTCAACCCAAGTTGCAATACGACCAGATTGATCTCGGTCTTCTTTCCTCCTCCACTGCAGCCTCGGTCGTTTGTCTGCATCTCCAATAGTCTCCATATACATCTGCGATCGCTTCCGCGTCAACGGGGGCCTTGTTACAGGTCCTTGAGGAGATGGGGATCCACGCTGTCCAAACTCCAACAAAAGTTCTTCCAACCTTCTGACTTCGTCAGATGACATGTCCTGGCCACAATCGGCAAACTTGGGATAAGGCGTGGCCATGCGCTGTTCGATGTTCATGAAGCCCATCTGTGAAACTGGCTGTCCACGATCGCGTCCCTGCATATTTGCAGACTGTTGCGCGTTTCTCTGATATTGAATGTTTGCATAACTTTCATTCTGCTCTGCAAACTCACTCAAAATCTTGTAAATGCCTGTCGTGTCTCCACGAGGAATACGAATTGAATGAATATCGCCATAGACGTCCGTCGTGGGGATAAAGCCCTGGATCTTGATCTCATCTCGGCTATCGCCAATTACGGCGGCGTATTGTCGGAGTGACATAAACTCTCGGCGATAACTGATCAGAAAGTTCTCGTCGACGCCTTGCTTGAAACAGGTATGTAGGTTGTCAACACCGCATCGAATATACGCGAGCTTGGCGAGGTCAACCCTGTCCAGTCGATCCAAATCACTGACAACCGACTTCCCTTTTGATCTCTGCTTCGCTGATCTCGTGGGTGCCGGTAATTGCAGTGACGCAAACAAGTCTTCTTGCGCTGCATCAAACGCTGTGCATCCTTCTCCGGTTAAGGAGGTGGCGAAGACGTCGTCGCGGTTGAATCGATCGAATACATTCTCATACCCTGATTTCAATGCTTTGCGAAGGCGACTGCGAGCTGCAAGAATAATCTGACTGTCAACTGACGGGCTGCCACGAGCTGGAGGTCGTCCAGACTGTAGGTCCTGCGCGGCAATGCTGTCAAGCATGCTTGTTGCGGTCATGTTCTTGGGCACGCCCCCCTGCTCTTGTAGCACCTTTGCACGCCTCATCTGAAGTCGCATAAACTTTGAAATCGGTCCATCTGTTGTATTGCTCTGAAATACTACTCCGCATCGATGACAAGATGCCATTCCTGCTAAGGAAAGTGTCGTACTTTTATCGCAGCTGAAAGTTCGAAGATGTAGAAAATATCCACTCTCGATCTGTGGTACAGCTGTATTGCGATTTGCCTCCATCTCTTCCTTCTTTGCGGCACTGCTGCTAGCTGTGCGTTCTTCGGGAGTGGCGTCGCTTGTACCTTCCAAAATGGTGCGTACTTCCGACACTTTTCCCGGGACCAATGTCACATCATCTTGCGGAACACCGACCTCAATGTTCGAAGGATCCAATGCCTGCGGCCTCGAATAGAAAACTTCCGGCTCCGCATTTGCGCGGGCTCGAGTTGCAAATAGAATACACGTATTCGGAACGTGATGGCTGGTAATCACCGCGCCAGAATTTGTGAGGAAAAGATCAACTCCTGCTTCAATCACATCCGGTGTTGAAAAACAAATCTCCACTGGTCGGTCAGCACGAACACCAGATATCGCCTTCTGGTTTCCCAGAGGTTGTGTTGAAAAGAAGGAATTGCCTTTGCTTTTCGGTCCACCGGCTCCACCGCCGGGAATGAGCCCGCTCGCAATAATGGATCGCGCAGCACCTTCATGCGTTCGGTGGTAAAGCCGAGGTGGTATATCGCGGTTCCCGTGCGCTGTCAAACGAGCATTGTACCTGTGTACATGGTCAGGACGGCAGTAGATTAGTACTGCTAGCACTTCATTTGATCGCGTCTCGAGAACGTCGTCGGTGTGGCCTTGTCCACATCGGATCTTGACGGGGGGCGGCGAAAAGTTCGAGCTGCTCGTTCACACGAGAGTCGTACACGCATTGAAATTCGAAACGATCTTTGTTGTCATAAATAGCCATCGAAATCAACTCAAAAACGTTCATAGAATCAGCATAATCAGGGAATTTGGCCTTCGCCAAATCTAGTAGTTTGTAAATTGGCAAATAACACGCCGGATCATAAATACTGACGTCTGGGACGTGTCCACGAAGAAGACCAGAAATACCGCGACGAACATGATATGGCCAGGAGCAGCACCACTCCCAAGGCCCATGATGATAATCCTCATATACATAATAATACCTATGGCCAGTAACGTGGTACAGCACGTACTGCTTGGCGTCGCGGCCCAGCTCATCCTCGAGGAGTTGGATGTTGCCATTCCCGATGGCCTTGAGTAGGTGATCCGGGTAAGGATACCTTCCGAGAACCTCTTCAACCTCGACCTGCATATTTTTGTACTCGGGGTTAGGCTTCGTCTCGCGAACGAGAACGCCCTTCCCTTTTCCAGAAAATTTCAAGTCGGGGTTGTCGTTGTTCTCAGGTGCAAGAAAGCTCCCCGTTACGGGAGCGACCGAAGGGGTGCCTTGTCCCTGCCCTTTGCCTCGCAATCGCGGCAATGGTGGTCTCGAGTCAGATGAAGACGCTTGACCCTCTGCGGGTTGGTCCGCGTCCGTAGGGATCATAGGAACATCTCCGGTTGCACCTTCTTCAACAGTCGTTTCATCATCAGCCAAAACATCAAGAACCTCGGCCTCGATCTTCGCCATCTGTGGATCAGGTTCTGGTGCTGTCGGCAAGGCATTTACGCCTGCGATACCAGTATCAGGCCCAGGTACTTCGTCGGTTGCGCCTGTATAGCTATCGGGCATCTCAACGTCCGCGTCGGTTTCCTCAACCTTCGGCTCGACTTTTACGTCGGCTGTCGCAACGTCATCCATCGGCTCGTCCAATGCGGGCTGTTCCTCCGGTAGCTCAATAACAGGTACAACATTGACAAACTGCAACACATCTTGAGGATCTTCGCCTTCCAGGTTAACGGAGGCCTTGAGCTCTTCGACTGACACGTCATTCGTCTCAAAGGGGCTGTACGCTTGTACTTCCTCGACAGTAAACTGCCTGCTCTTCCCCAACGTCTGTTGCATTCGCGCGTTTCGCTGTTCAACAAATTCATTGATAAGTTGTAAATACGATTCCGGTATTTTGACTGTCGCTGAGGAATCCCAACTGTATTTAAATCTTCTCACCCTGTTGGGCGCGGCAATTCCCTCTCGGGAAGCTTCAACGACGTTCACATGGTACGACAATTTGACAATCGAGGTCACATAGTTCACGAAGCGATCGATGTTCTCCTGCGTCTTTCGCATATGCCATTGATCAACTTTATCGGATTGGTAAACCAGATTGTCAGGCTGGAATCGGTGTATGCCGAGACTCTCAATGATGTCGTTGATTTCTGCCCAGAAAATATCGACAAACGAAGGCAACTCAAAAAGATAAGAAGATATTCCACATATACAGCAGAGCTCGTCGGAGATCTCCTTGCATTCGGCTAACAGTTTAACGTTGCCAAGGATGCGCGCCTGCGTACCGAGTCTGTCGGGATTTGCAGCCTCATAGCGCCACGTAGAATCATTGGGCGTGATTCCGTTCCTGCCGACGAGGTCGTTGCCGTTCCACCAAATTAAACCAAAGATGCGCGGGGTATCCCTTGCGGGATCCCTCATGTTGAGCAAGGCCCTCGCATTTACGCGAGCAACAGCAGCCTTGTACTCTGCCATTAAACGAGGTAACTCAGCACCCCATACGATCTTGACCTCGATGAAGTCCCAGACTCCGCCGAAAGCGACATTGAACTCTTGTAACGGCTCATAGGCTGTACGACTTCGCTTCCCGTTAAGGAAGCACAAAATAGAATCGGTGACGATGACCACGGCCTTCCGGCGTTGCGTTTCCGCAAGCACATTCAGGTGACCAAACGCAGACGGATGAATGGTTGTAAGGCCCATCATTGATTCCGTAAATATGTAGTCACGCACCCAACAATCGTACAACATGACTGGATATACTGCACGCAGCAGTTCCACCAATTGGTCGTGGTGCTGTTTCGAGCCCTCTTCGGTCAATAGCATACCTTGATAAACTGCGTATGCAATAAACTTTGTCCAACGCGACTCCGTTTCCGGAGAGTGGTTGACCGATAAATACCTCTCGATGGGCTCGTTGCTATACTGGTCCCACTCGATCTGCAGCAGGTCGTCCTCCGTCAGGTCGCCCATGGCTTGGCAACCCGATGAAGGGTGCTTGGCGAGCGAAGCACCGACCGCGCGAGAAGCAAGTAACCTAAGCAGCGCCTTAGTTCGTGAACTGTGACGTCGAGTGGAAGTAGTATGAGGTATGTGAGAATGGTGGAGGTGATAAGTGGAGTAGGTGTGGGTGTGAGTATGAGTGTGAGTGCAAGTGCGGGTGTGAGTGGTGGTGGCGCATGCGGAATGAACAGTGGGCTCCTCAGTACAGGGTTGAGCATACACACGTGAACACAAGTTCCTAAACATGGTGTGTATCTTATCAGTTAATTTAAATGTGTACCCTTCTGCATCCCTAAGTGCCTTACCACGTGACTGAGCGTGTACATGCTGTCCGTCGCACCTAAGCTGTTCGAGAGCAGCAAACGCCTCAATGTCGGATGCAACTGTCCAACCCTTCTTAATTGGTGTCCCATGTTCGTCCGTCACCCCAACTTGACACCCATGAAGTTTGTAGTCAACAAGACGATACTTACGTTTAAAGTTCTTCACACTTTTCCATTTCCAATATTCACAAAATGAAGGAAGCTCAAATGAAATGGTGGGTTTAACAACGGATATGCCTTCAAGAAACTTATCGGCGTTCTTGAGAAGAGCAGCGAATTTCTTTTGATGCTGTTGTATCCTTTCTTTCCCACCTGGCAAGTCCTTATTCACATTGTTCCATGGGCATCCTCCCGTACATGGAAGTGAAATGTGGACGTGCACGTTACATTTGCCATTTTCCTTCCAAAACTGAATTGTCTTTTGTGTCATTTGTTCAAAGCATTTCCTTGTCGCGGCGTCCTCATTTTCAGTAACCCTAAAGACAGTACATCCTTTAGAAGCGGCCCTTTGTTGTCCGAGCTTGGAGTCAGGTGAACAACACCATTCGACCATGAGCCTTTGTTTTGTCTTGGGTTGCTGACTGGGCAGTGCATTGCCCCCCTGATCCAATTCCTAATTGTCAGAATTATCAGGGGTTGAGATGTCGAAGTACTGCACAGGATCGCCCCTTGAGGGCGTCACGGCCAAGGAGTTACCCTTGCTTTTGGGTTGTTTGTAGGTATATGGCACCATGTTCAACATATACAGTGCTGAATTCCATTTCTGGGGGGAAGTAAAAGGTTTGGTAAGAACATCCGCAGCTTGATGGAGG
>CAXAMN010012925.1:0-12382 GCA_963970005.1 Durusdinium trenchii
GGACAGCAATTCGTCAAAGGAACTGCTTGATTCAAGCGCCTCGAGCTTTGAATTGCTGCGGGAAAGGAGGTCACGGAGTCTGTAGTCAGAGATGGTGTCAATAGTGGCGTCGATACTTGGCTCATCAGCATCATGGTTGTCATCAGACTTAGCATCATCATCATCATTTTCATCTTGGAACAGAAATGGGGTGCCGCGACCTTCCTCACAGTACATATGTTAAACCTGGCCAAAAAGAACATGTTGAAAGGTTAGCCAAATAAGAGTGGTTCCATAAAACTCATATGTCATCTAAGAAGCTTCATAGGCCTTGCTGTAGGCACGTGCAAGATCAAGCACCAGCTCACGGGCTAATTTGTCCTTAAGCTGTGCTGGGTTAACATGATATGGGTAAACACACATGGCAACACGGAACACTCGAGGTCAGATCCAATGAACGACGCTTCGAACAAAAATAAGCCTAGCAACTCTCGGGATTTCCCATCGTCTCCATTTCCGTTTGACCAGGGTGAGCATACACTTGACCACAAAAGCAGTGCCATAGACGAAAGATGTTGCATCTTTAGTGCTCATATCTACTTCCATGACTTCATAGAAAGCCTGAATTGGTTCCTCCAAGTATTTGATATACTTTGTCACAATGACACCCTCATTTGCCATGGCTTCAGTGTAAGCTTTCAACACCCTGAAGTTGATGCGGAGGTTGGGCAAGGATGCATGAACCACATTGGAATCATTTGCGTCCTTCACCAGGAGTTTGCGTTGAAGGGCCCGCTTCCGCAACGCACGGCTTTGCTCCCAGATTTCACAACATGGCTTAAACGAGAATACGCGACTAGGTTCTTTTGACTTTGGCATCCTGGCAAAATCCCCTGGCCAGAAGGCTGCAGAGTGAACCATGGTTTGTCTCACGTCATGATCCACCAGCCCAATTGCTAGGCCCCACCGGCCCCCAGTTCCCAGAAGGCGCACGTCCCGATCTCAGGATCTTGGCCAGCAGGATCCATCGTGCCAGCAAATGGCAAAAACAAGCGGCTGTTTGCGGAAGGGCGGCATGATGCCTCAAAGAGGTCTTTTTGGTATTGTTGGTCTGCAAATTGGGTGGATTTCCCATGAAAAGGTCAGTGATTGTTAGCATGTGCCTGACTACTATTGGGAACATCCAGCAAGGAATGCTCAGCCACTTGACTGCGCCTCTGCAAGAGAGCTTCACAAGAAACGTGGAATTTCGTGAAATCCGGTTATGGTCGTTTGTGCTAATGTGGTCGTTTGACCAAACATCTGCTTATAAAGAGTCGTTCAAGGATCCAGGTAGCCCAGCGGGGGTTTGCGGTTCTGATCCGGGGAATGACCGACCACATCATGGTTGTAAGACTGATATTAAGCACATCTATGTGCCAGGTGTTTTGCCTTTGCTTCCTTTGATCTCACTACAGGTCAAGCGATAAAGCTGACTAAACCGATTGCCACACCGCTTTCCAAGACAAAGCTTATGGGTGCTTGGTGGATTGGGGGGGCTCTCCTGCAGAAGCTTGCGTAAGTTAACAGCCGCATTTGTGTTTTGGGCGTTTTGGTGCCCATGATCCACACTTAGGGACTAAAAACCACCCCCTGGTGACTCCCGTAGAAATCATGCAGTCCCATGGGTGGTCCGGGAGCCCACCCAGCATCGTTTGCCAAGCATCGGCCGGCATCGTCGATGTTTCGACGAGCGCGCGGAAGAAGGCGACCCCTCGGGGCGCAGGGGTAGCGATCGGACGAAACTCACTGAAGTGGCTGTGGGTCATGGCACCAGGAGGGCAGGACCCAATTGCCTGGAAGGTCCTGTACATGGTGCTGAGATGTGCTGAGGCTCCTGTTCTTGACCCCCATCCCCAAGTGCTGAACCCACCAGGCCGCAGCAACCCCCTTGCACCGCCACGCTCGCGGCACCGGTTCGGCTCGTTCCGCCGAGCTGAGGAGACCGACTCGGAGGCGGAGTTTTGGAGGCCACTGGGCCGGCGAAAGCTCATGAGCCTCGGCATTGGGCTTAACAAAAATATGCACATGGGTTGGGTCTCTCCTACAACCTGGGCCCCAGTGGATGATGATGGTTAGGTTGCAGGCTTTGTTCAAAAAGATATCGTAATAATTAGTAATGTTTAAAGACAGATACAATGTATTAGTACTATGTATTAGTATTAATGTATTAGTAATGTAGGCTTTGTTCAAAGATAGTAATATAAATTTAATACTGACTGTTACAGGTCAGTTCGGACAGACCCAACACATGGGTGATCATGCTCAAGTGCTTCACATCGATTGCCGGTGGTTCGATCGAGTCTAGGACCTCGAGATGGGTAAACACGTTCCCTAGGGCTCCAAGTACCTTCTAAGAAGGTGTTTGAGGTGGGTGCCAGGAGGGTCCAGTCATACCGAACCTGAGGAGGTATGACTGGAGCCCTTTTTGGGTGTTTTTCACTTCACAAACGCTCGAGATCTCGCCCCCTGGTCGAAGCCATCCCGTTGCCCGAAGCGAGAAGGTTCGGGGATCGGCCTGGCTGGGTGGTCTCCCTCGTCTTGGAGCTGCGACGATCCATCGATCCATGGGACTGCCATGTCGGACTGCCGAGAAACGGCCAGGGGGGTCAATGGGGCGGCATATATGGCAGTTCCATGGAGTCTGGGATTGGTCCAATGAGTTTTTTCATGTTTATTCCCAGACACGACCTGTCTGGGACTGCCGATCAGGACTGCCGCCGAGAACACGGCCAGGGTGGTTGACTCGGGGTCTGTCTGGGGCGGCAGTCCTATGGCAGTCCCGTGGAGTGTTTGTTGATTTACCTTCTTTCCAGGGGTTCGACTAGTATTGGACACTCCTTGCAAATGGTGCCGGTTTTGGTAGAAAATGCTCAGAACATGCCGTGGTCCCTTTTAGGGCCCTGGGTGCACCACTCGGGTGCACGTCTGACCGTTGTTGTTGTTGTCTTTATTGCATGGTGGCAGCACGGCCATATTTGTGTGCCTCCATACCTGGAGCGCATGCGAGCAATACATCGAGACCAATCCCCCAACAGTGTTGATTTCACCATGGCGGCAGCCCTATAAGTGTATGCGTCTGTGCTTGCGCCTTCACTGCTTGAGTGCAGTACCGTGGCACCCTGGCGTAAACGATCATTCTCATGTAATGATGCATTTCCTCCGATTTGCTTAATGGAACCGGAAAATAAGCCGACCCCGGCCTAGGCCGATGAACGTGAGCGTGAGCGGAGCGGGGCCGGCGTGTTCCTGTTGAAGGGCTCCGGTGTATTCACCAGAAAGGGGATTCACTCATATAGGAAACTTTTCAATCACCCGATCCGCAAGACTATAATATAAGTGGGGTCTATCCTATTACCTGTAACAGCGGATGATGATGGTTAGTAAAGGCCTTGTAAAACAAAACATGTGATAATTGTTCACTGACTGTTACAGGAAATAGGACAGACCCAACATATAAGTTTCATAAGTCTTGCAAATGTTTGAAGAAAGAACTCTCTGTAGCTCCTCGAGCTTTGGGGCCTTACCTCCTTCCTAGAAGGGACAAGTCTTACAATCGATGATATTGAAAACGCAAGTCATGAGACTCCCAGCTTCTTTTCTCTCTGACCACCAGCTCTTATAGTCATGTTCTTGCACTGTGCAGCCCGCAGCCAGGTGAGGGCCTCGCTGAGGTCCTCGCCCAGCAGCGCCCAAGGGTGGAAGGATTTCGTGACTTCGAGCTCCTGAGACCTGGGTGGCGGCGACAGTCACATGTCCCAGGTTTCTTTGAAGTAAACCTTTTTCAGGTGGTAGGGATATGGGGATGGAAGGCCATGATGATCCACATTACACATTGAGGTAGGGATATACGGAAATTCGCAGGGCCCTGCTTAGACCCTGGAAGTAGCATGTCGGGGTGGTCTACGATGTCGCTGAAGTACACTATCGCTTTTCAAGTGGTGGGGATAAGGTAGGGATGGGAAGCCACTCCAAGTCATACTGATGGACATGTCTATGTTTTTCTAATACAGTGACCTTTTTTTCGAGCCATAGTTATACTGATGGAAAAGGCGATTCCAAGTCATGCTGATGGAAATTGTCTTTTTCCTACCAATGTCTCTGTCAACATGCCTTCTTGATCTACAAGCACAGGGGGCACCTTTCTATTCCCACACGAAGGCTCTTCGAATGCCTGGTATGCCGAATGCATGTTTTTCTGAATGAAAGTCTTGGCAATGACATGTCTAGGCATCTTCCCCATCTTCCCGTGCACCATTCGGTCCAGAATTCCTTTTACCTCCTCCCAGGAAAACTTCAGGACCTATAAGCAGGACTAGCGCGACAAGAAACTCTGGCCAAATGACTTCATATACCTTCACCACCTCTCACTGACCCAGCCAATACAACAACTACATACATCTACCCAAGAGCAAAATAGCGTGACCATCAGCAACGATAACACATACAGCAACAACGAAGTAGCCATGCCACCACTCATGACACCGATGACCCTTTTCCACCCAGTTCCCCGCCGCCCGGTTCCCCTCCCCGTCTGCCGTCTGACGCCCGAGGCACTGCCGCCAGGAAGTGGGCACCGTCGGTCTCGAAAGTTTGGGGGTCCTGGAAGACATGTGTTTCTTGCAGCTTCGGGGAGAGGTCTTTTGCAGCTTCCGCGCCAGATGCCAGATGTGGATGTGTATAGATGTCGTGATCCATTATAGATCTATATCCCCGACACGACACATGGGACTACCATATATGCCGATCAGTTGGGGTGGTGCCAGGGGGGTCTGTCTGGGGCGGCAGTCCTATGGCAGTCCCATGTGTCGTGTCTGGGATATATGATGTTTTGGATCTATAATGATACGATTCCCGGTTCAAGAGACCTGAACACCAGAGATGAACACTGATTCAAAGACCAGGTGAGATGTCAGTTGAATAGCCAAGAAGGTGAGATGTGATCTTCTGTTCTTGGGGACTCCGACTCCAACTCTGCTCCAACTCCAACTGAGAACAGGTTAGAGACGTGGAGAGCTTTTCTTGCATCCCATGATGCACCACAGACCAGGACCTTCAAGAGGTGTCTATAAATAGCCTCTTAGTGGTTAAGGGATGTCCAGAGACCACCTGCCAAGGTTGAAGGACCCGAACGTTCGCCTATCCCATAAGTAAGGTCCTAGTTCACTGGCTACCTCTCTTGGTGTTGGAAGGTGCTGGTCCAGGGTCCAAGCTTCAGGTTGCTCTGCACCTCTCTTTTCTCGGCCATACCGTTGGCCCGCCTCATCGGACCCCATTCAGTCGCTGTGTCAGTCAACGACTCGTTTTCTCATGGTGCAGGCTTCACGTCGTTTCTATCTATGTGGGGACCACTACCAGGCCCCCAAGACCCCAAAGGGCTGTTGTTTGGACCCCAAGGGGTGGCGTACACCAACCACGCCGCATTCTTCCAGGCTGTTTCCATCTGTGCCTCGGTGCCTGTCAGGCGCCCCGCGCCTCCGCCCGCGGTGGGGTTGGGCTCCTGGACCCGGTTGGAGGAAGGAACCCCGGTGAAGACGATTCAACCAGGTCTGAGGACTCACCCACCAAGAGAGGTTAAGTGACCTTATAGGACCCTACTGGAGTACCTATGGGATAGTCTACAGGGTCCTTCAACCTCTGTTGGCACCAACAGCCATGAAATCGCCGGTGTTTTTCACCCAGGGGAGGTCGGTCCCGTGATGGGGAAAAAACACCACATGCTCTAGAGTGGTGTTGATGGGGCCGGCCTGGTGAGCGGGTTTGGGAGAATGTCAGCGGTTCAACACATTATATATATATATATATATCACATAACTCATTAAATGCATATATGTGCATAAATTGTATATAAATGTGTATAGTCTATTCATATGGCCAGGGAGGTCCATCAGCAAAAGTGAAGAGGACCTGCAAACTGTTGCAGGGACCAATCCAACGCAGTCTTCCAGCCACCTCGGTGGAATGAGTAGGGGGATTCTGAAGCAAACATGGTTGATCTGAGGGGCACGAGAGCGGAGTACCTTCTTACGCCACCTTTCATGCTGTTTTGTCGGCGTCACGAGTCATGAGCACATGAGCCAAGCTAGGCACGATCATCAAGCTCGAAACCAGTGATACGATGTGCACAGCTCAGGTCGAAGGAAACTCTTGAGTTTCAATGTTCCTTCCTCTCAACGTCTGGATTGGAGTCATTTTCGCCCTCTCTCGTGCCCTCCTTCAGATTCCGAGAGCTGAGATTCTGGCCTTCGTGGCTGACGCGCTCTCGCTTTCTGACCCCAAAGGCTCGCCAACCAGCTCGAAGCTGCTCGTCACCGAGGAAGCTTCCAGGCTCCGAGCTCGTGCCAGGCTCCGAGCTCGTGCTGGGTCCACATCCGCACAGCTCTTCATTCCGAAGTGTCCAGTGAGCCATGAGCAGGTGCCGCAGTGCGGGAAAGTGCCTGGAAAGAGCCTGACTATACACTTCCTGAGGTAATGGAGGTGGATGGCATGGCTCCAAAAGGAACGCAATTGTCCGAAACAAGTGGTTCTCCACTTCCGTGTTGGTGATTCGGACTGCAGGCGCAAAGAGCGCCTGACCAACTGCAGGCTGCACCACATCTCAAAGACACCTCTCGTGCACCAAAGTGGGGCCAATCTCCCAGTACTCCTTAGATTGAAATCAAGAAACCTGGTTGTGCCACCTCCTCTGGACTCCCAAATTCTGATCATGTTTGTCTGCAAGAATCGCCATAAAGATCCACAAAGTAAACATGTGAGAACAAAAACACAGAAAAAACACATGGTGCTGCAGCAATTCTTCAGGATTCCTCACTTGACATCCACATCTTCCGCATGTTCCAGATCGCTAAGGCCACCATCACTCCACCCCGCACGGCGCTTCGGTCACGTTCCGCCAGTGCCACCACGGAAACGGAGCTCGTCTGCGCCAGTGCACCAAGCTCGGAGCACAAGCGCTGGGGAAAGCCCGGGAATAAAGTGCTTCCACCGGAAAGAACCACCTTACTTCAACAAGAAGTCCGTTCTCCACTGCCATGGAACGGGAGTCAGAGCCCTAGACTTCCAAGCACCATTGATTTAGTAGCCTGAATCCCGAGCAACCATTGTTTACTAAGGGCTTTACACTACAAAACCAGGTCAGTGTTTTTTGATGGTCTTGGAAGCCCAATGGCATGGTTTGAGCATCCCTTAGTGAACATCCAAACAAGGCACACGACTGCCCATAAGGCCAGGAGTGGTTTGAGCACTTAGGGCAGGAGGGGTAAGGAGGCCTAGAGGTTTGGTGTGCCATCGGATTTATGGCGCAACTACACTCTGACTCACGAGTCCACATGGAAGTGGATGATATGGCAACTAGGGAGGTTCTCCGCTTCCATGGAACCTGAGTCACAATGGAGTTTTTTGCACTGAAGGTGACTCGCTGCTCTCGTGTTCTACGCGGAAAGAAGCGAAGGGTTGCACTCAGTGACAAGACGGAATCCTCCCACGCTGCGGATTAAATCACCCGTTGCCAAGGTGGTGAATTTATGTCCACTATACCCTCAACAGTACCCTCAACATTGCTGGGATTTGTGCCAGGAAGGTTTTGTATTTAAGTCCTATTGGAATTGGAAGACTGCACCCCGAGGAAAAACACATGCAGCAATCCAGGAACAGCAAAAATAGACTTGGTTGGGGGGCACTCTAAAATATCACAAACCGGAAGCGTACAGCATCCACTGAGATGAGCCACATTGGCCAAAAGCTCCTGCAGAGTGGATTGATCACAAGGATCTGACCATGACATCGACTGCTGAGAGGATCTCTGTATCGCCAACCAACCCTGTCACCTCCTGGTGATCTATCTCGTTCATGACCTGAAGCCTGTTTTGAAGCTGCCTTGTCTGGCTGTTCTGCGTCTGCATCGTGCACCATCCTTCATAACTAGCCTCTAAAAGGAAACCCAAAGAACTAGTCCATCCATGTCCATCCTAGGAGTTGCGAGGCCAGGGCCAGGGGTGCCCACTCTCCACTTGGATGGGACAGAAAAACATCCATAGGAACTAGGTACACGGCTGATAGACCGCCGTGGTGTAAATCAACTTGAGAGGAGGGAGACACGAAAGGTAGGACAGCGGGAAGAGAAGAGAACACGAGAGGCAGGAACAAAAATGCAATGTTCGACATGGTGATTTATCCCCTCGGAGGCGACCTTTCGTACATATATGTTCATATGCACTTTAAATGTTCAAACATGTGCTCTCGAAATGTTCAAAAAGATTCTTAGGAAAACAAACTTGCCCCATGGCTCAGATCATCGGTGAGCATTGAATCGGAACATCATAGGATTTGAACTATCCTGAAACCATAAGAGGCTCACGAAGACGCCCCCCAGGAGAGAATTGACGCGCTTCACAGAACACCTTTCGTGATTAGAATTTCATATTCACTCTTTCTGAATGTTCAAGAGGGTTTCAACTATCCTGAAATCATGAGAGGCTCACGAAGACGATCTCCAGGAGAGAATTGATTTTAGAGGGGGGGGGGACGGAGGTGTTGGAAAGGCGTGGCGCGAGCAGGAAGGGGTGGGGGGGGGTCTGAATTGAGCGATCAATTATTAGACCCGGACGTCCCAACACTTGCTTCGCAAGACAAACTCAAGGTATCCCCTAAAGGGCTACCTTTCGTGATGATGGTCGTGGGTTAATCATGGGTGGGGTGGGGGTGGGTGGGGCATGTTAACGTTCAGTTGCACTTGCTGCATGAAGTTGATGCATGAAGTTGATGCTCTTGAGTTTTGCATTCAGCGTTTAATACCCGCAGCGTGCCGCAGTACGTGTACATGTGGGCTTGGCACCAAAGCTTGACCTATGCCACACCGGCTCAGTTCTTTCCGACGGCCCAATTAGTTACGTAGTTTCGAAAATGAATCGAAATCAGCATTTCGCCTCAGCGAAACTCTCGTTTCAAGCAAATCTGCTTGGAATTGACCATGATTCCACTGATGAAACGTTGGGCACATCATTCCTAATGGAATTATGGACATTTCGATCGGTCCAAAGGTTCAGGTCTCAGAAAAGCCTCCCGAGTCGACCATTCTTAAACTGGCTCATGTGCATGGTTTTGTAGTATAACGCCCTTATAATAAAACAATCCCAGACGCTTCAAGGGACTGCCATATATGCCTACATTGACCCCCAAAACACGTAGCATCAACTTCATGCAGCAAGTGCAACCGAACGTTAACATGCCCCACCCCACCCCACCCCACCCCCCACCCCATTTCCACACGTAGCATCCACATCCCCCTCAAGCAAACATGCCAAAACGACAGCGTAGAAAACGAAAAATCAAGAAAAATGCAAGAAAACAACACGGCCGTCTATCAGCCGTGGGCCAACTACACTCCCGAAAACTCACATAGACCTTGACCATGGTCCATGGAAGACTATTTTCCTCTACCAACCAGGGGTTTTCAGGTTCCATGTTAGTCTTCCAGAATGTACTGGTCAGTGCACCACTGGTCAGTTCTCCTGCCGAATGTCCACATCTGCCATTGTGATCGATCTCCACAGCAAGCTTGGAAGCCCATGGTCCTTCTCAAAGAGTCGCTCGGTGCAACGCACGCGCATGGAAGAGCGCAACACCAGTATGGTGCCATCTGGCATCTGATACAAAGCCTCCTCGCTCGTGCAGCCGGGCCCTGCTGGGTCTGGGGCAACACAACCTTGGAACAAAAGCGAGGGTGTTTCCACGGACACTGAGGGCTCCAAACAACCTTTGTGGATAAGGTGAGAAATATCGAACTCAAACAACTCTAGCACCTTCATTACTGTATTTGTGCTCCTTTCATCTCTTTTCCTGAAGGCAAGTCACAAAGCTGCTCTAAACTTCGGAAAGTCACAAAGCTGCTCTTTCACAAGTTGCAAGATCTCTCGTTCGTCCAGGCTAGGGAAGGAATACCCCTCCTGCTGCAACATCTCCTGACTACTCCAAGTGGTGAAAAGTATGAACTGGAAAACAAGAACAACTGAAAAATAGTTAGCATCACCAAAGTAAAGGGAAGTCCGAACTTCGGTCATCTGAGGACTTTTTTGGAAATGGAAACTGATCATTGTCAAACCCTGCCATTACTACAGCATCTTCTATCCGCATGCCTTGCAAGATGTCCACAGCAAATCGGGTCCAGTTCCTTGCGCTCTTTTGTTCTCGCTATGACATCACTCACACTTCATCCAACATCACCATCAGAAAGTATGTGTGGAAAACTCTGAAGTACCCGTACCCTACCAATTAATTATAGGAGGCTACCACTGAGGCTACTCACCTGCTTGGCCTTTCGTGTCAGCCGTCCAAGTCTCAATCAGCTCTTTGGTCAGCGCCTTACCAGCCAGCTCCGACTTTTGGATTGCATAGGTGACCTCGACCCACCATTGATCGATTGGATGCGCATTCTTGCCGCCAAAATGGTCACAACGGCACGACAAAACCAATGACATAAATAAGGAATGGGGCGCCAAATTCAAGGCTCTGTCCTCATGAGATCTCATGAAAAAGATCTCAACACCATCCTGATCCTTAAGGACTCCAAAGCAAATTCAAGAGAGGTTAAGTCATAGGACCCATCACCTGAAGTACCAGACTGGGATAGTCTTGTAGGCCTGTAGGGCTCTTCAACCTCTCACGGTGAATCCCCCCGCCCGGCTTCACCGAGAAAGCACTCCATCCACCTCACCCTTCGAACGACTCCAGGCACACAAATGCCCTCGTAGATGGGAATTGCCCAGGTCGCGCTGTGGCCCGAGTCCAGCACCAAACCCGTGGTGCGTCCCGAGGAGTAGAGCGACCAAACGGCACCTGGGCAGGCAGCATGAGGTGGCCTGCCTGTCCGCGTGTAAAAGAGGGTTTGTTTCTTTAAGTTTTTAACATCCCCCCCTATGGCAGGTTCCAGTGTTCTTGTTTACATGCATACCCTAGACTTCCAAGTCCATCAACACAAATGGTTGACCTGGTGGTTTTGCAGTGCAGAATGCTAAGCAATGGTTGTTCGGTAAAACGGTAAAGCCCATCAAGTAGGTGGTGGTTGGAATCCTAGGGCATAGGTAACCAAGTTCAAGGCTTCTAGACAGGCCAACGTTTTCGGGATCCAAGGGCTTCCGTGATTACATCAGAGAGTGTAGGTAGGTTTGAAGGATGCAGGGCACATGCGGAAGATCCACGCAAGGCATTGCTATACCTAGACACTCCGTGGGACTGCCATATATGCCGCCCGATTGACCCCCAAAACCACCCCAATGTAGGCATGTATGGCATACATGGAGTGTCTGGGATAAACATTATTGTTTGCTTTGTAACGATGGTCTCTTCCGAAAATGAGTGCACCAGAATCTCCAGAAGCATTCAGAAGTCACATGTCTCATTGGTCCTCTTTAATGTGCCGAATATGGCCAAATCAACTCACTAAGTCACAAAATATACTCCAGCAAATGTCCAGCATGGAAACCCAGTGGGCTTCGGGTTTGCAGACTTGTGAACGTGGGCCAATTCTTTTTTCAAATGTGACCTACGAAGTGCCCCACGGAGCAGCCTCTGCCGCTGACCCCCCACCGCTTTGGTCGGAGGCGCCGGTGGCCATGTACATGGCTGGTACATTGAAGGTTTCCTTGGATTTCGTCCGGCTGAGGAAACCTACCCCTCAGTTTCCCTTAAAGATGAAGGTTAACAATTTTCCACATACCAGGACCTTCAGTACGTGACCTTTTTGGAGTCTTTAAGTGACCTCTTTAGGGACGCTTCGTGACCTCAGCCACTGGGATCTCAAGGCTGGTCACGTACTGAAGGTCCTGGTTCATAATTGCTGCGACTAGTAGGGTCCAACAGAGGTTAAGTGACCTTATAAGAACCTTCAGGGGTACCTTATAAACGGTGAAGCCCATCCCCCCCAAAACGGGACAGGGCAGGTGATCCACCGATGCAGGGAGTGCTACGGACACCAACCGGCGTGGCACCACGACCCTGTCCCGGACAGAAACACAACAGGGAGTGTCACTGTGACTCAGATGGTTCAGTGGAGTTCAGCACCTGCTCCTCACCCCTAGGGCTGTCGTCCTCCGGTCCCCTCCAAGGGGTGTCCAATGAACTACCCCACACTACCAATAGGCTTCCATTGGGCACCCCTTGGAGGGTCCTGGTACATTGCAAATCTTTTGGGGATGAAATGAAGATCAGTGTTGGCACTGAGGTTATGCCAAACACATACGCTGGGGTGAACACCATGTGATAAAAGTATCATACTGATGCGTTCATGCAACTTCCGGGTGTTCTTCTGACTAACTTGAGGCCGAGGGTAGGTGACGAAAGCTAGCAGGGGTGCATCCGGACTGGTGGG
>CAXAMN010012925.1:17382-83162 GCA_963970005.1 Durusdinium trenchii
ATTTCCAGATGATTTAAAAATTTAAAAATTTAAAAAATTTAAAAAATTTTAAAAAATGTAAATCGAAATCTTTTATATTTTTTAATTTTTTTAAATTTTTCAAGGCTCCGAAAAATTTAAAAAATTTAAATCGCAATCTTTTATATTTTCAAATTTTTTAAATTTTTCGGAGCCTCCGAAAATTTAAAAAATTTATAAAATTTAAATCGTAGGACTGTTCTCAGAGATCACCAGATTTCCAGATGATTTAAAATTTTAAACACTCGTTGCTCACCAACTCTGTTCTCTGCCACTCATGTATTGTTATATTGCCGCTTTTTGATGTCCCCTGTCACAATATGCATATTTAAAATGCTTGTCTGCCACTTTCTCACTTATAACTCTTATATTTTCTTCATCCTTAATGTCCTGTATCTTTATCATTCCACCCTTCACTTCTAAAATCTTCCACCTGATATTCACATTAAACTTTCCTTCCTTTTCATGTCTGTAAAGTCTGCATATCAAAATCTCACCTGCTTCATATTTATCTTTCTTGCCTAGTCTCTTTCTGACTTCATGTGCCAGAGCTTGGCACCTGATGTTGGTATGAGCTATGTTGTTTTCACTCACCATAATATCAGTTGTAAACTTAAAATGCTTGGCTACCCAATCTGAAATCTTCATGTCTTTAATCCAAAGGTCATCATATATGTTCCTCTCACCTGCTTCAGTGTCTTTGCCCCCTGCTCTCTTACATGTCTTTAAAAAGATGTTATGTTTAAATATTATGTCAATACAATTATCAACATAATCTTCAACATTCTGACAGTTAGTATAAGGCTCTATGCTTGGAAGTTGTTTGACATCACCTGCTCCAATGATAATTTTATTAGGATTCTTCAGGGTAAACTGCCTTATCTTGTTCAATATGAAAGGTGAAGACATATAGATTTCATCAAAGACTATTGCATCAAACCCTGAATAATCATACTTTGGTAGGCTGTTTGTTTTATCAATGCCAATGCCAAAGAACACATTCAATGTTACCGCTTCACATTCAATATCCTGTGTTAACATATTCTGAGGAACTATAAATAGAGTTTTGTAGCCCATCTTCTCCACATGTTTGCATATATAACTCTTGCCACTTTCTGCATATTTGGCTCTAATCATCACCCTCTTCTTTCTGATTATGTGTTCACATATCTCTTATGTGTTCCATTCCTCCTCTACTTCAATACTTTCATTTTTGTACGCCGGCTTTTTTATGAACTCATTATGTTTCCATGCATACCAGCCAGAAGAATATTTTACCATCATCTTTTCAACTCTCCAGTTGCCAATCTCCCTTCCAAACTCTAGTATCTTCCTAGCCTTCTTTAAGTCTGTCTTGGCTATGTGTAGTGCATCAGTTTTTATAGCATATACGTTGATGCCCTTTTCTTTAAGCCTCTCCATTGCATCATACATACTGTAGTTATGATTTTGCAACAGCAGTTATTTAATATACCGAAACCCGTTCATTAACTGCTTCTGTCCTGAAATTAGTAATGTTTGGTTGTTCTGTTTCTTTCTTTGGGGTCACCCCGCCCATCCACCTCTTCATATTCAACATCATCTAAGGTATAGATTTTGCCCCCATACTTGTTCTGATAGTAGAGTGCCTCCTTAAAACTATCAAAAATCTTGCTCTTATTTAATTTGTTGTAGCCCTTTTCTAGTAGACCAAAGGTAATGTTTGCAATGGTCTTCTTAATCATATTGTTTGAAGTTTAATCTTCACTGATTTTTGCATTATATAATTATTCAATGGCTTTCTTATACTTCACCTTGTGTACATGAGAAGGCGTCTTATAGTATAATATTGTCATAACTACTCCTCTCTTGGCTAACTTCTTCAGATGCAAACCATAAACCAAGTTAAACTTTTTGTTAAAGAATATGTTTCCATGACATGCCTGAACTAAATACAGTGTATAATCGCCCAGATTTCAAGAATCACATTTCAAATCATAGGGCTTCCAAATATCAAACTCCCCGAAGACAGGAATGTTTGGAATCTCACCGGCTGAAAGAGTGAATGCTTCCTCTTGTCAATACTGCATGTCTCACTATCTCTTATACGGTCATGATGTAGGTAGCCATTCTTTATTGTCATCAATTTGAATTGACCATTTGCTACGATTGTCCTGCTCTCATCCAATATTTTTACATCGGTTTCATTGTAGTCTGATTTATGATTTTCAGAAATAAGTTTCTTATGAAACTTGAACATCTCATCACTAACTCTGTTATATTTCTCCTCTGTATTTACTGCTATGTCTTCATCAATCTTGTTTGTGTTTAAGTCTTGACTCACTATAGTGTAATCATCTTTTTTCTGCTTCTTACCTATCTTAAATGTCAGGTTCATTTTGACATTCACCACTTTGCCTGCCCCGTATCTAATCAATGGTTCATACCCAGCCTGCGTTAAATCAAACATAAATTTATCCAAATCATTATCCTTCAATATCATGTTATATTCATCTTATTCATTCATTTTAAGCAGGTCATCTATAGATTCTATCATCCTATACTTCATTGCTTCCTTTTTGTTGTTGATAAAGTAGTTGTTGCAAATTTTCAGGTTGTTGGGGTTCTCATCTTTAGTTTTAGCCTTCAGGCTTTCTAAACTATGATTTAGTGTGCATACCTGACTGTTTTTGACTAAAGCATTGAAGGTTGCAATTCTACAGCGGTTAAAGTCTTCGGGGTCATGTCTGTAAATCTGTTTGCCATCAATGTCATATAATCTAGCCTTAATATTGAATTCTTTGAAGACCTTATGCATGTTAGATATTGATGCCCCTCTCGTTTTAAACTCTTCATCACCCTTCCTAATTAATTTTATTATGGCTTCTCTGGTCAGGTTCTTAGCCAGCTTCCCCCTTTTATGTCTCATCAGGCTATCCGCATAATGGTCTAGCAATGTATTCATCCAACATTCATTTTCAATATGGTCTTTTTTCTTGATAGCATCCTTGAACCTTAAACAGTCTGGGTTCACTTCAATTTGAATGTATTGATTGAAAATGCTCACATTTGTTTTTGAGTTGGTGAGTTCATCAGCGAAGATGTCATAGTTGGCATCATCTTCATCAATCAGCTCAGCACTCTCAATCCTAATAAATCTACATAATGATAAAACTCTCCCTCCATCAATTCTTCAAACGATTTATCAGTCCTCATTATAGCCATCATTCTTTTGAACCTTGCTCTGTCAGAAAACCTGTTCACCTTTACCTTGACCATACTCTCTATGAACTTCTGAGCTTTGACATTTCCTGTCCTTACAGTGTTTGGTACCACTATTGGATAGTATCTGCGCCCATCATTTATAAAACTGTTTTTCTTTGCACCTGACCTATTATCAGTTGAAAAAAGCATGTATTTGACAACATACAGCTTTCTGTTGGCTAACACTTTTTCTCTGAAGGTTTTGGTGAGCGTGTCTGAGAACTTTTTGAGTGCCTCTGGGCTAATTTTTTGTCTAATTCTCCTGTTTACTACTGCCCTCGTTCTTCCTACTACCGCCTGTTCTGTTGCCTTTTTTACTTTCTCTCTTTCACCTATTGGTACCGCATCTTCATATTTTTTCTTGCTTTGTCAAAGGCTTTCACTCCCTTCTTTAGGTTCTTGTCATTGGTTGCAGTGACACCTTTTATCAATTTTTCAGCAGTGCCATGTTGGACAATCTTCCTGTCCTCATAAAGGTCAATAACAGTATTGATTTTTGGGCGTGTAGCAGTGTCAACCCTGCCTCTTTTCCTGTCTCTTATGTTCCTTAAACTGGTAATATGTTTTTTTCTATAGATATTTTTGGTCATATAATACTTTATATTGATATATAATAAGCTTAAAGCTTTAAAACAAAAACCATTTAATGTTATAAACTATTTATTATTTAGTATCGTTAACATGGAATATATATAAAGACATATTAACTATATACATTAAGATATAATGACTACTCAATTAAACATTGAAGACCGGACCTAACACTGGATGAAATTAAAGTGCAGATGGCAATCTTTCAGGCGCTTTACGAAAAGAAAAGGAGAAGAGAAGACCCTGAATATGCACAAAAGTTGAGGGACAGAGACCGCCTCAGACAACAAAAGAAGAGATAAGAACGGGGTGTTCCAAAAAGGATACCTGTCACCAACAGTGAAACGAGGCAAATACTGATGGTGGTTCCAAAATGATTTTACTATTAAAAAATATTAACTTATTTGTTATTTTTATTTGTTGGATATGCTGAACCAGAAGCAGAAGCGCTACTACTTCTTCTACTTGATGAGCTTGATGATGTAGGTATTGGTAAATCTGTTGGATGTGCTACCATGGGTGGATTGTGTGATGAACTGCTTGATGAAACATTTACTACTGAATGTGGTGGAGAACTATGGACACTCACTGCAGGTGAAGAATGCACGCTTATAACTTCCTCTTCATTATCATTGTAATTTTCCCCTGCTTGTGTCAAATAATCAATCGCTGACAATAAAGCACTGCCACCCATCATAGCTGTATTTCCTGCTACTTCTGCCAATCTAAAAACCCATCTTTAATTTCCCTCTATGCCTTTTGAAACATCAGCCTTCACTGTCACTGCTACTACTGCTAGGGTTTTCAATCATTTTTGTAAAAGCTTCTACCATCTTATCACTTCTTGATGGCTCAAAATCACTACTTGATGGCTCTAAACTTTTGAAGTTCTTTGAACTCATCTTCACAATATAGTTTCCTATTATCCGGTTTAATTTATCTACTGTTTCAGTCTCTTTGTCAAACGTAATTTTCTTATCGGTTTGCGTTTGTTTGTTCTCTATCTCTGGGAATTGTGTTGCCTCATCTTCAGATTCTATCTCATTACTTCGTTCTCTTCTTTCTGTTGGCTTATTTAAAAATAATGTAAGTATTCATCATCATCTATTATATGTATTTCTTCAGTCTATTGTGTACTAAAATCATGATTAATAATAATTAGATTCTATTCTTAATTATGCCATTTCACTTCCCCTTGCGCTGTGTCTGTTTCTGTATTCTTTAATTTTGCTTTTCAATAGTTCTGATTCAATTCTTCTTTGCCATACACCGGTTTGCATCATATCAACATCTACATAATATTGCTTTGTTGTTTTGCCTCCTCCTTTGCCTTTTGCTCTTGTTGGTAGTTCATTCTCTGGGTCATCTACATCAAAGCCTCTCAAAAACAATTGAAATTTCAATGCTTCTGCGCTCATAGTTCCTACATTTAATCTATAGCTAATGGTTCTTAATACTGCTTGTTTGGGTTCAGGGGCTTCGCGTTCTTCTCTTGCTGTCATCATTTCTACTTCATCTTCTGCTCGTTGGTTGTCTTGTGTTAAATCAATTGCTAATTGTGGCACCGGTTGAGCCATTGGCGTTCCTACTCTGCTACTTGTTCTACTCAATCCACCAAATATCATATCAATAACAGGTGTGGCGCTCCTACTTAATAAACTTTGGTGTGCTTGTCCTTGTTGTTTTCTCTCCTGTGCCATTCTGGCTCTTTCTTGTAGTTGTGCTTGAATGGATGCATTATTAACGTTGTCATCTCTTGGCGTCTCTGCTTCTATTGGGGTTGTGTCTCTACTCTGTTGCCTCATCCTTTCAACATGAACTGTTCCACCTCCTAAATTGTGTCTCAATAATAGTTCTCTCATCTGTCTCTCTTGTATTCTGTTTTTTTGTTCCTTCAATACTTCAAATGCCATCAAAAAAGCTACCTTCAGGACTTGCTTTAAAAAATGTAGCCCTTCTGTCTGGAAGGCTTCCAGTTAATGTTTCATTTTCTCCTATCAACCCTGCTATTTCATCATATGTTGGTCGCCTCTTCAATTCATACTTTGAATAAGGATTTATCATTTCCAATGCCATAGTTGCCATATATTAATATGTTAGGTAAACATGTTAATATATTTATGCAAAAAAATAGGCCTTTAGGTTGCTTAATGCTGTGTTCTTTTGTGTTGTGCGGTAGGTTGTCTCTTTGGACTTCACCTCTCAACCTGTCCAGTTCATTTTGGTACTTTGACCTAGCATTTGCTTGTATCATGTCCTTTCTTAATGCTACCATGCCCTCTCTTGCATTTCTTAACTTAAGTTCCTTGTGTAAATGCTCCAGATAACTTGTATCTCTCATATCAAATGGACTAAAAATTATTAAAAATTTGTGAAGATGTGCTTTAGTGCCTGTTTTGTTGTTGTGTTTATGATACTTAAACATTATTAATATATTTTGTTTTAGACAAATATATTAATAATGTAGACTTATTACTTTAATCGTATACCACAGACCCGCGTTCGCAAATTTCTAACACGCTTGCACTAATAAGGTGGGTAAAAACCTCTTGAATGTCTTCAGCATAAATTGCGTTAGTGCTATCACCGGGTGTAGTGTTTAGAGTTCCTTCAGTAGGGCGGATTTTCATAGTCATTAAACTACCCATTTTTGTGTTAACTCCAGTAAAGTTGACGTCAGCCATCTTTTCAAATGACATACCAATAATAAATGTGTTTTCTCTGTATTGCCTGTAACTGAAAATCAATGCATCTTGGTCCGGGTTCATGTAATGTATGGCTCCTCGCAAATAGTAGAAGGTTTCTGCATGATAATGATTGTGCCTCAAACTCTGGATACTTTTTTGTTGCCTAACTGGATTTGCCATTATAAGTTTCTACCATAGTCTTGGAAACCTTTGCCTTGGTCTTGAGGATTTGCTACTGCTCCATTGTCCCAGATGAATGAGTTAATTTGAGAATTGTAAAAGTAGTTCCATCGCTTATGAACATAGTTGTCTGGCAAATAGTTAGCATTGATAGTTCCATTTCCTGGTGTTCTGTATAAAGTACTGAATGCTCCTGTGAGTTTGAATGATGACTTAACAATGTTCATATCCAATTCACCGCCTCCTGTGTTGAAGGTTTGTGTTAGTGTGTGATACATAGGAAAGACCAGTTTTAGTGACTCACCGTCCAACAAATGTTTTACTATGTTGTTATTAACAGTGTTGTCTAAAGTCATTACTTCAGCTCTGATAATAACATTGTTTAATTCCCACTGTGTAGAAGTGTTAGCTGCTTGAAAGTAATACCCCTGTTTGTCAGTTTGAGTGTTCGGGCTTCCTACTGCGCCTCCTTGTGGTTCTACAATAGGTACCAATTCATCATTAACAATTGCGAATTCTAATTCCAAAGGCGCATACCTCAAAGGTAAATAATAATTTGATTGCATCAACCCACAAACAGGCTTATGGCTGAATCGGGCTTTACCATTAGCGCCGGAAATTCTTGTCAATGAGTGTCTTGTATACTGTATATTTTATCTATTCTACCCCATTCATTTTTATCACCGTCAGGGGATACAGTTACTACACCGGGGGTTGGAGTAACACCAGCAGTAGTAGCCTGCAATAATACATCCAAACCATTACTGTAGCATAGTCATGAAAGTCAGCGTCCCATCTTGGGTTAGCTGACATCTCTATGTCATCCATGTCTCTAACATACAACTCACAGTGTCTATTGTATTCAACAATATTTCGATCCATTTGACCTCCTACTATTGCTCTGTATCGTTGAATAAAGGCATGTAAGCCTCCTAATGGACGTAAGAAATGGTGTCTTGTTCGATCGTTATTTTGCAAAGTTGCAAACAACCTTACTGAACTCAAATCCAAATAGGTATTATCCTCTCCTGAAATGTAAAACCTAATGTTTTTCGCCCCCGCATTCGCATTAAATACGTTTGTGGTGCTACTAAAATAGTTTACAAATCGCCTGTTTGTAACATATTGTGAAGTTTCAGGTAATCCAAAGTTCAGGTAATCCAGGTCACCAGCTTAAAAACAGACATCAAACGAAGCGGTATCCATTTAGGAGAAAGGATTTCTATGTTTTTTTCCTTCAGGGAGAGCTTTGGTAAGGATGAGTCTGGTTCTATGTTGTCCTTTTTATCCAGGTTCTTTTACAAAACTTGTGGTTTTTTACTTTAACATTTCAAGGTAAAAAAATCACAAGTTTGCGTCTGTATGTACTTTTTGATGATGCATGGTTTAAAAAAATATGAAGCATTGTTTTGCTTTGTGTGTGTCATGGTTTCGTGCAAATTACTTTTTTGTTAGGTCGATTTGCTTTGCTGGTCGTTTGTGGGAGTCTTATGGTTTTGCATGAAAAGTATGCTAAGGAGCCCTGGCGGCACATTGGTCTAAAAGTTCCCCACCACGGGCCCCCCCCTACATATGAAGTTTTCACGTGATGCGGCGATCCCGAGGATTCCAGCCCCTCACTTGCTAAAGCAAGGACAACTCCAGCTAGCTGGTGCTAGCTTTCGTGATGAACGCTTATTAAAACTCAAGGATTTCATTGCTGCTCCAAACAATTTTTCAAGCGGTTAGTGCACCAGCCCATGGGAAGTGAATAATATCAATTGTTTAGGGGGTGGGATTAATAAGCAAACTTGGAGCCCTAAGGGAAAAATAACTTTACTATTGTTCTGCTATTGCTGCCCTTTCAAATCCTTACTTATCTCTTCTACTACTACGACTGCTAGCACTACTAGTACTACTACTGCCACTACTGCTACTGCTACTGCTACTGCTGCTACTATATACTGCTACTCCTCCTCCTCCTACTGCTACGAATGCTAATATGTAATTGTTTTTTGTGGTGGGGATTCTATTGATACTCCCTCGGTTGTTTGCTAGGGGGAGGGGGGGCGGTTTTGCTAATTAAGACCCAACATTAAATGTCTTGTATACAGGAGTCCATTTATAAACAAATTCAAACAACTTCTTGGGGGATTGTGCCATCTACTCTCACTTCACTATATATATGGTTCGGCTGAATGTGCTTCCACGTTTCAAACATGATCTGCGTCATCTTCTCGCGGTATGCTTTTGGCGCCAAGGGTGGCTCTGTCAAAAGGACAGGGTTCTGTTCGGGAGCTAGGCGGAGCTCGTTGTAGAAAATGCGATGCCAAGTCTTCCTGTGGCGGCATGAACTGCGGGGTCCGTGGACTTCCAAAACATCCACACCATTCTACACCCATAGCGCTTTCAAAAGATGTCCAAAGCAAACCTATGAAGTGTAGCGTTGTCGATCGGTGTACACCTGGATCATTTCTGCACGTATTCCCTTCTGAAACTGGCCTGGGGAGTGGTGATATTTCACGACTCCCCATGGCACCTATCCTCTTCTGCATTTTGATCATCTTGAGCCCAAGCTTCTCAATTGCATCCCAGGTCTCCAACTCTCGCGCCGGCTCAGTGTGACAGGACAGCACCTCCGTTGCCTCTCCGTCGTCTTCCCCGACCGCGCAGAAGTGGCACACGCAGGTGCCAAGGTCAACCACCACCACCATGGGGCACAGCTCATGAGAATCTATATATAGCAAGTATAACACTACCAGAACACCAAAAGAGCACACCCAAACATTCCATGTCATTCTGAAATTGCAGGACAAACAACATCTATGCCCACTGACCCCTTTCCACTACCCCAAGGTAATTAGGTAAACATGCCGAACACGACCCCTGGTATGGCTTTTAGGGGGTGCGGCTCTCAATCTCACTCCAGGGCAGGCCCAAACAGGTGGCACGCACGACTAACAGGAGGCACTTTGCATGCTTCGCTTCCTCTTTTGCGCTGGCGAAGGCATCACCTCCCAAATCACCTCTCATGTTTCCTCTTTGGGGGGACGAATGAACATGGGGGGGGCCAATAGGGCGCTGTTTGGTTGCCAACATTTGAGCCATAAACTCTGCCCTGGGAGTCAAGTCGACTATAAAAAGAATAATCTTTAAGGGAACTGAAAGGACACTTCCTTTACTCCAGCCGGTCAAAATATAGTCTTTGGACTTCTAGGGTCTGCAAAGCACCAAATGTCCACCACAAATGGATGCTGCGAAAAGGCACCAGCAAAACATGCAAAACATGGCAACCTGGCAAAACTGTGTTTTTGGCTTTGGAATTCAATGACCTCTGCTCTGCTCGATGGAGCTAGACCGACATTTGATCCGCTGTTCCTTCGGTTCAGAGACTTTTAGGGAATGAAAAAGTCATCAAAGCTGGTCCGCAGCAACATCAAACACTGGTCCATGGTTCTGCAGTTGCATCTTTCTCCAAAGACTGATAAACCTTCCTTCCTTGGAATCCAACAATACCCTGACCGAAAATTTCACTCCCTTCACAAAGCCTACATCCTAAAGCATCTAAAACAAAACGGCTGCACTCAATTCTAGGACCTCTCTGCCCGGTCCAACTCATCCCTCATCCCTCTCAACTCGTCGTCTCCTGCGCCGAGGAGGACGAATCCCCAGGCTCCGCAAGTACTCGCGCTCCTGGCGGGAGCGCGCGTAGGCACGGCGAGCACGTTCCAGGATGTACAGCTCGTGCGCGTTCAACGAGCCGTGGCGGAAAAAACCAGGGTCTGATCCTATCCCCTGCCCCCCAAAAAAGGTTTTAAAGGCAAGGTTATCAGGTTATCCACTTTTCATGGGTATAGGATGGTATAGGTGGTAGGGCTGGAGTTTGTAACATCAACGATCCAACATCTTGGACCGGCCTGTGCGTTTGCAGCATACCGCTCTAAATGCTGTAGGATCTGTAGGGAAACATGATCTTCCAAGCGGCATGTAAACATCAGCAGGATTCAAGAGGAACATGAAGCATCATCGAATCAGACCTAAACATCAACAGGGTTCAAGAGGCACATGAAACATCATCAAACAGCTCTCGATATTCCACCCCATACCCAATGAGAATCACCCACGGCTGGAAAGAAGCAACAGCTGCACTTGTTTGGTATCTCGAGCTAGGCTCTCCCAAACAAACACATGGGGCGTAACAGTATTTGACACACCCCACCGTGGAAGGGGTACAGTAAGTGGCATTTGTCCTGCTCTGAGGATCTCAATCTTGAGGTTTTGGTTCTTGAGGCGTTGGGATGGGGCGAGGTTGGCCTCCACCTGCCGGGAACGCCAGAGAGATGGAGCATCTAAAATGATAAAGATTACCCAAGATCCCAGAAACTCGCAACCCCAAAACCGACTCCACCAGCGCAGACCGCGGTCTACCGCGCCGTCCGCGTCGACCGCGGACTGCCACGCGTTGGGTTCCCCTGCGCGGCGTGCAGCACGCTGCAGCAGCGCCTCCTTGGGCGTTGGGGTGTCAGTGGATGCACCGAGTGACCTCCCGACCTGCCTGTAGCTGCGACGTTTGAGACTTGTTGATGCTCTAAACAGGAAGCGACGAATGTGCCGCTTCTGATCCTGCTGATAGTGCTCCGTACCGGTCTCGTTGACTAAAATAAGTAGTATGGTCGATCCTTTCCCATTGCATGAGTGGGGTGCAGAAAGAAACATATGATCATATTTATGATTTATGACATCATTGGAACGAACTGACCTCCGGAATCCATGACACCATCCTTTGTAAACTGTGTATTTCAGCAAACCCGAAGTCACAAAGCACCTGCAATGCAATGGTTGGTGCTTAAAGCTTAAGCGGCATAATCGTGTTTTGGAAGGCCCCCCCATCGGCATACAGGCCTAGAAAGAGCTCAGCTTAAAAAAACAGCAAACAAACACAAGCTTGCAACAAAACTCTGTTCCTCCCTAATGTCGGCTGTTGATTGACAAAACCCACTCCTTATTAGTTGTCTAATATATTGTAAAACCATTCTGGTGTGGGGCTTTAAGGACGTTTATGGATCAACAGTCACCATTACTAATTATATACTAGTCTAAAGGCATCATTACAAAAACTTAAAGCATTTTAAAACCATTTAAAACCAATTGCGAAGCCGTCTCAATTGAAACAAAGGACACACCAGAAAAACAAAAAAACAACTTCTCTCGGTCCACATGCCCCGTGCGCCCAGCAGAACCTCCCCTGCGGCCGCGCAACCTCGCGCTTACGGCGCTGCCAGCGTTCCTAGGCTTAGTGGCTGATTTGGAAGCCGGGAAGGCAAGCTTTAGTAACTTAGTGGATTGAGAGTAGATGTGACAAGTTACCCGAAGTTTGGAGCTTTTGTATGCAAGCTCCCATCTAAAACACATCTTGCCAGTGCCATCTACTCTGCAACCACTGTAACAAAAACATCCTTTCCCAGTTTTGTTTGCTTAAATCACCCAAATCAACATCCATAAACAAAAATTACAATATTAAAAAGCAAAACTGTCATCACTCATGATTTTGTTTAATGCTTCTGTTTATCAACAAATCTCTCCGATCCGAAATAAGCCAAGGCTCCGTCATGAGCCGCTTGAGCCGTTCCTCGTGCGCCTCTTGCCGCTCGGCGCGGCCCCTCTCCTCGGGAATCGGCGAGCTCGGAGCGTTTGGGAGGCGGTCAGAAGGAGGGGAATCCAGCGAAGCTGGGTTTTGCTGTCCAGGAAGCCGGGAACAAATACAAATCCCTAGGGATCCAAGTACCTTCTCAGAAGGTGATTGGAGACACTGTTATGTAGGTTTGGAGGGTACTTGGATCCCTAGGGAATATCATCAAGTATCTTCCCCAGAAGGGGTAATGATTCACCCATATGATGGAAAATAGAACATCATCTTAAGCAAAACCAACGAAGTAAGTCCACACCTGGACCTTCCCACCGAACTTGAGGATTGGTAAGCGACCTTGTACAAACCTGACCCATAAGTGACCTCGGACGGTCTCTGGGAAGGTCCTAGCATGGGCCTGGGTGTGTAGTTTAATGGGGAGATCCCCAACCACTGGGTAGATTGGCAGACTGGTCGATTTTCCTTCCTCCAGGGTGTTGAACTGGGAGGTCTTCCTGTATTAGCACGCACGCACGCAATAGAGCCGGAAGATTGCAGTGGATGATTTTGGAAGAAAGCCAAGCAAGAAACATTAGGATGTCAAAATACTCGTTGATCAATAACTACATTTTGAGTTGATACTGGTGAGTTGATTGGTATTTATAGTATAGTCAGTATAGTATAGTATGCTTCATTGATGTACTTCATCGGAAATCTATGAATTCCTGCCGGCTTCTGGGGTTCATACGCTAAAAACCACTGGTAATCGAAAAGCAACCATGCAAACCGAAAGAGCACAGCTTTCCACGCTGTAAAATGCACACTAAACTAACCTTTCAATTTACTTCCCATCTAATATACAAATACAAGCTGTGCCGGCAGCATTCCCAAAACAGGAGCATATCAAAAGCACCATTTCTAAGCCAAGATCTCCGGCACATCCGGCACATGAACCAACACACCGCTTTCGGGGCCCTCCCCCCGCCCTACCGCCGTGCACCGGCCGAGCGACATCTTCCTCTAAGGCCCTCCTCAAGGAGGCGGTGACCTTCCGCCTGGGGAGACGGCGAGCGGCGAGCGGGGCGGTGCGGACATGGACGACCGATTCGCGGTTCGCGAACCGCTGGGGGATTTTGGGAGAAAACGGCATCGATCGAGAGCCACCCAAATCGTCATTGACTCTTATAGGGTATTGGTGAAGCCCACCATTTGGATTTAAGAACCTCTCCATATGGGGGGGCTTATGAATCAAAACTTCTATGATTTCTATTGATTTCTATGGTCATGTATGGTCCAGGTTTGTGTTTGTGCTGCCTCCATCGCCATGCGGTCTCTCCCGGTGTTTTTCCGCCGGGCCCAGCCTCCGCTTTCGCAAACGCGTCCGACAACGCTCCACGGGGTCTGGGAGCTCCTCCTCCTGATGGTTTCGTGCATGTGTGGTGTGAAACGTAAGCGGCCGCCCATTGAGCTTCAAAAAATGAAGGGGCTAGTGTGCGAATCAGGAGCTGCCATGGCCACTGTTTTGCAAGGCAAAGGCTGAGTGGCCTTGTAAGTGTTGATGTCCTGATGAGGAAGCAACCTGCGAATACATGCGGTGGTTTCTGAGTAATTAGATGGCACAAACCCCAAGATGTCTTTTGGATTGACCGGTATACAGTAAACCAACATGTGGACATGTCCACCATCTATATCATACTCTGAAAAACTCTGCACCCTCTCAACATGTCCAGTCCAATTCCACCAGTGCTGCATCCCGAACGATCTCCCGAAACATTGTTCCAACAACCGGTCGCACCTCCTCCTCTGGTCGCACAAACTCCTTGCACCGATGGTCGCCCAGTTGGATGGCCGTCTGAGTTGGCAGTGGTGGCTGTCAACCTGCATGAATTATACCTGGAACTGACCTGTCTATGCCCAATTTCTGCCTCACTTGGCTGTTTTTGATGACAAGGCGGAGTCCAAAACTATTGAACATGAATGTTGAAACCATGGTTGAACTGGACTTCTTAGGGTATACCCTACGCACCCAAACCCTACAAATTTCTGGGGTGTGTTTGAACACACCCGCTATAATCCGGATATATTCCACTGGAGACCAGGAACACTCAAATTTTGATGGGACTGGAACATGATGGACAATGATCCCTTGGATGACCATTTTCTGAATATCAACAGGTGGTTCTCCACTTTCATGAACATTTCAAGCAGGAGTTGCATGCACAATCATGAATGGCTTCTTTTCGCTCAGCTACTGCCCTCCGCATTTCTCCAAGTAAAGGAACATCTCCCCCAACGCAAAGGCGACATGTCTGGCCTGGCCGCATCAGGCCGGCCCCTGCATCTCTGCGGCCGGATGTCTGGCCTGGCCTTCACCCACCTGACGCCCCCCAGACCGCAACGCGGAAAATCCCGTCTCGGTAGGGTCGGGTAGCGCTCGCTCTCCTCCAGGTCACTGGCTAGCGCCATGGGTCGCCATGGGTAAGCGAGACAGTGAGGCGCGCGCGCCCAGCGCAAGTGGTGGAGACTCCAGAGGTGGAACAAGCCTATATATCCCAGTTGACTCACTGCCAGGTTGTTGGTTCAGGGCTTCAGGGTGGGGAAGGGCCCTAGACCTGTCGGAGAGCCCTGCTGGTATATGTACGTTGCTACTAGTAGCTAGACATTAACTAGACTACTAATAGACTCCCTGGGGTCACCATCTCCACGCATTCTTCTCTTTGTGCCTTCTGAAATCTCCTCTCATCACTCCTACCATCTATAGTCTATTTGTGGGAAGTGGGTGTGGCATGGGGGTCCTATCACCAGGATAGAAAAAGTTGAAGGTCACTATGGATGTTCAATGGGAGATGCTGATCACAATTCCAGGATAGAGTCGGATAGAAGGATCACCACCATAGGAAACATTGGGAAGCTTGAGCCATTTCAAGGTATCCGTGTTGGGTATATCAATCCCATTGCCGGGAAACATATATATATATATGTATATGTATATATAAATATATGAGCTTACTGAAGGATGGCCTTCACTCAGAAAAGCAAGAACACAATAATTCTAAAACAAAATAACTGATAATCAAGTGTTGCAAGCTATATACAGTTGTTTGCTGCGCTTCCCCCGCAGCATCTTGAAGCTATTCCAGCGCGACAGCTGCGATCGGCTAGGTTATAGCAATGCCACCGGCTACGCTCCCTGACTGTGGTGCACTCCCCGAAGTGACATAGACCATCAATGCACCCCCCAACAATGGAAGTGGCGTTCGCCACCTGTCCCAAGTTCCCTGTCCCCAGTTTGCTGCCCCCCAGTTCTCTGTCCCAGTTCAGAGAACCATCCTTTCAGAGCTATGCCATCCATTTCATCTAATCATTTCTATGATTTCAGGGAGTGTACCTCATCTGGAGCCTCACGGCCTGCACCATCCCTGGGGTGAGCGGGGGGGGCATTTGAGACTCCTCTTGCGCCAAACCGCAGGTCTTCCCTCATCAAGTCTGGTCATTGGAATCATTTGTATGTTCATTATTATATACCAGCACCCTCCAACAGGTCTCCGAAAACCACACCTTTCGGAGACCTGCTGTTGCAGGGTGCGGGAGAAGTGACCCGACAGGGCTGGGTCTTCAGTGACCCGACGAGCTGAGCGCGTAGATCGTGACGCCTCTTCCCATCCTCAGCGCGCCTGGCTGACCTTTCTTGCTCCAGCCCTCGGATGCCAAGGTCACGATCGACCCAGGATGTCCAGGACTCCATCCATTGTATTGCTCCTAGAGTCCTAGAGGTTTGACTCTAGAGGTTCAAACTGGCACCTCCTAGAGTCCATTGTATTGCTCCTTGAGATTCAATGCGGCAAGAGCCTTCAAACTGGCACCTCTCGCGCCTTGACTTCTTTTTTTCCGAGGGCTAAATAGCTCCAAGGAAGGTCTTTGATAAGATCTACAGTCGTGCGCCCTTTTTTTGGGCGCTCAAAACTGCTCCTTGGTGTGTACAAAACTTACACTCCCCCAAACTAACATAATGACACGTCGACAGCGAAAGCGACAGCACTTGTGCTGTCTTAGTCCTCACGATTATTTTTATCTTCTCTCTTGAAATCTGGCAGGATTGACTAGTGAAACACTAGGTTCTTCCGTTAAAGAAATCCTTAAATCCTCATAACATCTCATAACTCATAACCATCTTAAATCACTGGTGAAAGCAAGAAGACAAGAACACCTCATGTCTACATGTTGGACCTTCAAAGCCCAAAAGCTCTCTTTCTCTCTCCTGCTTGAACCCGTATCACATCGTATCACTACGACTAGCAAGTACTTGGGGAACTCCCTGTAGCTCCTCGGCTCCCTGTTCAATGAGGAATATGGATACCCCCAGCTCCTTGGCTCCCTTCTAAGCAACACCTACGTCGACAGTGTCCGGGAGTGAAAAGCTGCAACGACGACGTGGACGGAGACGTCAAACGACGTCGCTCATTCCTCCTCCGAGTCATCGTCGTCCTTGGCTGAAGGAACAACACCCAAACGAACACGTATATACGAGCCCCTATGAGATCCTGAAGTGACCCCAGGAAGGAACGGAGTAAAGTTGGGCCAACAAATGGCCAAAGAGAAGAACCAGATTCTTATGCTACAACAACAGCTTAAGGCAACATGTTATATACGCTGATGGATTCCGAAATGGTTTAAGGAATCTTCAAGAACTGCGAGAAATGAAAGGATCAATTTGGATGTCGCCGACCGTCACCTATTCAATGCTGGAATAACACATGAACGCGGGATCAAGAAAACCAGGTATCATCTTCATCCTTGGAGTCTGCCGCCTTCTTCGCCTCCTCTGCCTTGGCATCATCCTCTTCCTCAAGAATCACCCGCAGGCCTTTCCTAACTGCCTTCAAACACTGGATCATCCAATGTAGACCGTTACAGAATAACCACCCCTTACCAGCATGGTTTTACATCTGGAGTCTGGTCATCAACATGCAACTAGCGTCTCTTTTGGCAGGACGGACAATACAAATCTTGTTTGCTTTTTGCAAACGTCTGTGGATTCGGAGGCCCGGAGCGTGGAGTAAAGAAGGAGCGAAAACTCTTCCCCAAAGGGTTGGAATCGCACTCACACCCAATAATTAATTTGGGTTTGCATTTCAAGAGGATAACATGATAACTTGATAACCTGGGTTGCTTGCTTTCCTTCTTCCAGGGAGTCAGACGGTCAGACAGGGGGGGCGCTCCGGTCCTTCTTCTTGGCCTTCTCCACCTCACTCAAGGCCTTCCACTTCTGGAGGAACCTCAGCGTTTGGCTGGGTTCTTTTCAAGAGAAATGAAGTGAAGAAAGGACGCATACAAAAGCAGGATGAGGCTGGGTTTGATGAATGGTGATGGTGGTAATGGTGGTGATGGTGATACTACCGCTGGTTGTGGTGGTGGTGGTGGTAGTAGTAGTAGTAGCCGTAGTAGTAGTAGTAGTAGTAGTAGCAGTAGTAGTAGCAGTAGTAGCAGCAGCAGCAGTAGTAGTAGGCCTGAGTCTCAAAAACTTGCAGGGACAAAGACCTCAAGGTTTGGGACAGTTGGTGCACAAGCTACCCAGGAGGTGGTTTGCTTCAAATGATTGTGTCTTCCCTATGACATGAATATGTTGAATGAACCCCCTCCTGGGAAAAAAAAAAGCACGTTGTGTTGTACAGAATCTCTTGCAGCGCTTTCATTTCAATGTTTCATGAACTTCATGATGCACGCGGTGAATCCTGCCCGCTACCTCCTAGGAAATGATCGCTGATCCGAGGCACTTGTCTGCCTCTGCCACCTCGTCGGTGATGATGACGTTGTCGAAAATGGTATTCCCTTTGACCTGCTTGGGCGACAGAGCGAGGGAAAATTGAACACAAGCGAAAGCAGCGAAGAACGGTCTCCAGTGTGACATGTCCCTAGGCCTCCAAGTACCTTCTAAGAATTTGTTGGGGTGGGTTTGGAGGGTCCAAATACCTTCGGAGGAGGTACTTGGAGGTGTAGAGTGTGTGATCACCTGGTGGATTTCAAAACCTGCCAGCCTGGTCAAACGGGGTGTGCGGCCGACAGGGGGGTTTGGTGAGCGCTGGAGCGATGGTATCCCACCCCTTTGCGGTTGCCAAAACAGTTGACGAATGTGTCGCTGCTTCCAGGAGTCACAAAAGGATGCCTATTTGGAGGATAGGGGGTGCCCATAATTATTCACTCAGATGGGACGAGCCACACCACCCCGAGCTCTGTGACCCCCGGTTGATATTTCTCGATGACCGTCAACGACCGTCAAGACCTCCGTTTGCCGAGGAACAAACGTGGCGGTCTTTTTTGGCCTGAGGATCGAATAAAATTAAGCAAAACAAAGGGCAAAAGTAGCGGTTCCTCCTCTTACTCTTACTCTCCGCCTCTTCGCCACTAAAAACAACGCAAAATACGACTGTCCACAAGAAGAAGGAGCAGGAGGGGGAAGAATAATCCTATAACTCATATACAGTTACAATGTGCAAACAAGAAGTTGACAGTTTTCTCCTGCTCAACCTCCTCTTGCTCTCGCCTACCGAGACACAAGACCCGGCCACACCGAGCCTCAGGAACAAGCAAGCAACTACGATCAAGAAACCCATAGAATGCCAGTCAAATCAAACCCTTCAAGAAAAAACGGTCCCAGACTTGGTTTCACGGAACATTCTACAGGATTTTGCCAGCTTTCAGGTGTCCTGCCCTCGCGTCACCCACGGTTTCAAAAGGGCCCGGCCTGCCACAGATCAAATCCGATGAAGCCAAAGTCCTGGCAACTGGAACACCAAGCACGTTGATGGAAGGGACCAAGAGAGGTTAATTAAGTGACCTGAACTAGGACCCGTCACCTGGCGTACCTATATGGGATAGTCGAAGGGCGTCGGGTCCTGACCCACCTCTGTTGGGATGGATGGCCCTGAGTCTCCACACTGAAGCAGGGCGAACCCCAAAGGACCCAAACCCTTGGGCCCCGTCGCTTGGGAGTCGCCAACCCGAGCCGCTGCTCCCGACAGTCGGTCTCCGAACACCACACTGGAAGACGATCGAATGGACCCTGAAAACCACTGGTTTGCTAGAGGAAAACACTCTTCCAGGGGGCCAGGACGTCAGGGTCTAGGTTAGGAGTGTAACACAAAGTCTGGGCAAAATGAGTGTTAACACATTTGATGAGCGCGGCAGGTCCGAACAAATCTATCCAAGGGTTTAACCTATAACTTTAGAGGCTTAATACAGTAAATCCCCTCATGGAATCTATTTGGGGCTACTCGGGTCGAAGAGTATACCAAATTGAGGTATAGCTGACCGGTCACTTGAGGACTTTGATTCCACTATACTATACATCTTAAAACCACAGCGGTGGTCAGCCATGGAACGTAAGTCGGTACGGGTGATCATGGCCGGGCCATATCGACCAACACCTTGGCACCACATAGGTCTTTCTACAAGACCTCTCCTAGGTTGTCTCTCCTCTCCTGAGGTCTGGCCAAAAAAACACCACCTTGGCACGACATGGCCATCGCTCCTGATATTTGTAGAGGCTGTCGTCATCCACGAAGTCGGGGTTGGCGATCTTCTTGGCCTCCCAAATACCTGAGTTCCACCACCAGGTAGTCACTAGGCTGATCACATTGTCACAGGTTTGCATGAAGCTTCGGCCGTGCAAACCGCCATGTCTGGCCAAAAACAGGTTGTAATTCAATATGCAGTATATATATATATTCCCTAGCCTTCCAAGACCATTTAAAGAACGGTTGTAGTGCAAAAATCCTTAGTAAAACAATGGTTCTTTGGTAAAGACCATTAAAACAATGCTTGTTTGAATCCTAGGGTATATAATATACTATATATTTCATCTCTCCAACCAAATCACAACCCCAATAGAACAAACATGAACCAACTACATCAACTCGACATGAAAACAGGAACTCTTCTCATCGACCGACCGGATCGAAAACAGGTCGACCGCCCTTTTCAGTTCGTCCGTGGAGGTTCTCCACTTGGCAAAGGAGGCCAGTGACCCGACTAGGACCCGGAACACCTGGGGTATCCCGGTCCGCCGTCGGGAGAGTCGAAGGGCGTCGGGTGTTTCAACCTCTGGTGAACAGGAAAGGGCCACAGGCATCTCTGCTGATGTCTAGAAGTTCGATGAGAAGTCTGTTCTCAGTTCTGGGGGCAGCAGTTCTTAGAAGCCGGCCATGGTTCTGCGGAGTGGATCATCGTTTCTCTCCACTGCCGCTTGGGCCGGTCATGTCTATGTCTGGGTCTTCTAATTCCCTAAGGATTCAAGTACCCTCGTTTCGAAGGTGGGGCTGGGGTGGGTGCCATGTTCGGGTCCCAGTCATACCGAACCTGAGGAGGTAACCTCCTGGATCCCTAGGGATTAGCTTGGGGATTGTGCCATTGGTCCTCCCAATCCACTGTAATTATTGTAATTAGCTAGGACACCTTTGTAGGCTGGGTTGGAGATCCGCTTCACCGTCCACTCACCTCGGTCGTGCGCGGTCACAGCCACGTCCCGTCTCCGCTGCGACAGTGTGATGAACGGTGGGCGAACCGCGCGGAGCCAACGGTAGGACATGAGGGGTGGGTTGGTGGGTCGGTGGGTCCTTGGATTGATGTAAGGGACCCAGAAAAAAATCACGAATCTGGCTGAGAACCAGGGGGAAATCCACCAATCACCCATCATCACATATCATCACCCAAAAATAAGGCTATATTCAATCATATTCAATCTTGGCATTCACTAGGTGAAAGGAACCTCCGGCCTCCCAGCCATTTCACTTGATTTCACCTGGTCCTTTGTCACATACACAACTCACTCACCCATCCGTAGTCCACTCAATTTCACCTCATTGACATGGGGTCTTGTATAAAGACACTATAAAGACATCACCAAGGTCATGCACCACATCGAAAATTGTTCACATGCCTACTGCACCCAGCTCCATGTCGTTTCCCTGCTCCATGTCTCTCAAGCACAGCACCCGGACACCACAACACATCGCAAGTTGCTCGGGGTAAAGGAGGGACCTGACTCTTGGACCTCTATAAAACCACTAGATGGTCTCTGTAGCACAGGTTTCTAGGCCTGAAAGCATGGCCTATGCCTTATAGCTATAGGGGACCGGTCCGTCACTCTGGAATAGTGCATTGCATGGGCCAGGTCCGTTCCATCTCTGGCGGATTCGGGGTGTTTTCATCGTTCCAGGTCCGTGGTCCGTCGGTCATCGACCGTTCCTTCGGCCCGGTGGGGGGCACAGACCTCGCCGACCGGGGGCCGTTCTCGTGGTGGTTCGGAAGTCCAACACGGGGAAGTCGAAACGGGGAAGTCGAAACCAATGGGTGCGTCTGGAGACCTATAAGTAGGGTAGGGTTGTCCAGCCTGGCGACCTGGAAGCAGCTGGTATGAGTTGGTCTGGAAACCTATGAGTTGGTCAGCACGCTAGGGCAGCTAGGAGGTCCCTTTATACCAGGAGGTCCCTTGTACAACAATGCACCCTAGGAGTCAAGTCGACTCTAAAACGAATGGTCTGACTGGGGGGGCTGAAAGGGGAACTTCCGTTACTTCAGTCGGCCTAAAAATTGGCGAACTGGACTTCTAGGGTGTATATATCCAATCTTTCTAGCCAGGTGGCCCTTGTAGTCAGGGTTGTCGATCATGGGTGCTTCCCACTCGCCATCTTCCTCATCATCCCAATCCTTAGAAGCTGAAGAAACGGCACGTCAAAGAGCGTCTCGCTTGGCAGGGAAACGCCCAAAACGAGAAACTGCAAAGAGATTTGTTTGGACTTGGACGTAGGGCCCCCCCAAACAACTTTTTTAGTCAAGCAATGTTATGTTTGCTCGCGCCAGCGGTAAAAATCAGCCGCCAAATGCTGCTAAACAATCGCAACTAATCAAGCATTCAAAACACCAATTATCCTTAAGAGTCAGCCACTCCAACCAACACTCCAACCATGTGTAACCAACACTTCTTGCAAGGCTTGTTTCTTTCCTATTTGCTGAACGGAACGGTGCCTTTTATATCGTTTTGTTTGGTTTTTCGCATGGCGCTCCCTTTAATGGCTTGAATATATAATTGGTTTCTGCCGAAGCCGTCCGGTGAGGCTCGTCTGGCTTCTTGGCCTTGGAATCCACGATCCTTTTCTCCTCGACCCAATCTGCAGGCTTCTTGTCCTGAAGGGCCGCAACACGAGCAGCAAGAACCCCCCGCTTGCTGCCACCCCCAGAGGCAGCGGCCAGCCCCCGCGGCAAGAAGCAAAACATGGCCCCCGCGGCAAGAAGCAAAACATTTGGCAGCACCTCTGGGTCATCCATCATGCTATCATCTACCCAATCGCTGGGCTTCTTGTCGTCCGGATCTTTGATCTCTTTGGGAGCCAACAACTCCTCGGCTGGAATACGACGAGACATGAAGACGGACATGGAGACGCGAGGGGGTTTGATATGGGTTCTATATGTTAACTGTTGTTGTTATACTATTAATTGTATTATGTTGTGATATATCAACTTTGGTTTAGTTCAGAAATCGTTCCCGAATATCAACTTTGGTTTGTTCAAATTACATCTGGACTCTTTTCACAACAAATCCTGAGACAGTTCTGACAAACGTGACACCAAAAGAATAAAAAATCTTCTGAAGCAGCTGCAGCGGTCCCAATCCTCCTTCAAGGATCCTTCGTAGATCTTCTCCTTACTTGATCGTGCTACTTGACACGGCATACACGACCCACATGTTGGTTCCTGCATGCTCAAACAAACGACGGACGACAACCTTTCGGGACAGAAAGGACATCCTGGACGCTAGATCAGCTAGTCACCAGTCATCTTCCAACCAGTCATCTTCCATCATATTCAATCGAAGCCTTTACTATATAAGCGTCACCTTTCACGGTATAGCAACTGGTTTGAACCTGTTTATCTTGATGCAATATCGGCCTCAACCAGGTTACCCTATTTTCATGTGTTTTCTAAAAAGACACACTCCCTGCATCGGCTGGACGCACGAATCACTCCAAACAATCTCCCACCATCGATCTCTACTCAGGCTGAGTGTCACCATCGATCTCTACTCGGCAGGTGCTGTCCGGCTTGAGCACTAGCCTGTAGACATGGGAGGTGCCCTCACCTCAGCGCAGGCGCACGCGGCACCAAGCAATTGTGCCCTCACCTTCGTGCCAGTCACCCCCGCCTGTATGAAACAAAGCCAGACTTGAAAGAACTCCGCTGTGTGGCAGAGAAATGGCGGTGGGTCAAAACCCAGAGCCCTAAACCCCTTATTAGTGACTCCAGTGGTCTATTCTGTTCATTCTCTGCGCTCAGCCAGGGTCCCTGGCGCTTTGACCCAGCCAAATGGTGGACATGGTGGGAAAATCCACTGGTCTGTACTCCAACTGTTACGAGGCCTGTTTAAACCAGTTTCACAGAAACACCCTTCTTGCAAAGAACATAGAAGCACAGGATTGAGCATGGGTCATTTTGAATAGATCCGGCATGTCAGTCAGCAACGTCATTCTATATACCTACGTTGCATATCTTGATTGCTCATTGCCTCTCTCCATCACCTTCAGAATCGAAATCTCCTTTCTAGGCTTGGCGTCCAGAAAGAAGGCCAAGCAGGTTCGATTCAATGTCTTCATTGCTGCACTGCTTCTTTGTCATACTAGGATTCAATGTGTACATGCATTCCTGCACACTCAGCAAAATGCCCATTCATTCATGAACTCCCTCCACCTCAAGCACGTTTCCACAGGGTCTTCTCTGGCCTTTGCGAACCTCTTCTCCACCAAACAAGTAGTACCAGGGCACCCTCCTGCTTATAGGCTAAGTCGGACTTCTTCAACACGTTCTTGCCTTTGTAGTTGAAGATCAAGTGAGTACCTCGCAGTCTCGCCGTCCGTGCGCTCTGGCGTAGTAAGTCGCTTCTGTTGGATGGTCAGGACATGCATCCCACACCTTATGCTCTTCTGCCTTACATGTTCTTCAAAGCTCTTGACCCCTTCAAAAGAGAAATGCTCCTGAGTGCGTGTGGCAGGAGAGGGGGTTCTGCCAAAAAGTCTCGAACGCATCGTTCAAGCACACTGTTGAAGCCCAGCGACGCTTGGTGTAGCCGCACTTGTCGGGGCCGAACATGATGTTGTAAGCAGTCCTGACCACTTTGGCATGGACCGGACTACTTGCAGCCCGAGAACCAAAACTCACCGACATCAAACTTGGTGTTAGATGTGTTAGGCCGCAAATATGTACTAAGAAGGGAGCCCCTCAATGGCGAGACCTCATGCTGTCTCCCTTCTTGAATGGCGCGAGACTTCTTCAACACGACGATCCTCGAGGAAGAACGGGGAATCTCACTTAGTAAAGGGTGCCCTAAGCGAAAAATCCTAGGCCTCCTGGCCCACCATTCATTTAATAGTCTTCACTGAACAATCATGTTGGACTGACTAAGGATTTTTTAACCCTACAAAACCAGCTCAATTGTATTCAAAACGGTCTTGGAAGGCTAGGGTGTATATTGAATATGTTGTGTTCCAGGGAATACGGTTGACCCGGGGTTTTTGCACTCCAATCCTTGTAGTCAAATATATAAATGCTTGTGCGGTGCAAAAAACAGTAGTTAAATCAATGGTGGGCCAAACCAGGAAGCTTAAAATATATACAAACATAAAACAATGAGCATCCACATGTGAAGCGCAAGTTGGCTTTGCAAGCCTCTGATGATTGCAAATCCTATTCAAAATAACATGCCGGAAGCATGACTCTTGGGATTTGATGAAGGAACCAGGACAAAATACTCTCCGGAAGTGGATTCACCCACGGAATAAAAGACCTCAAGCAAGACTAGGATCAACCATCTCTTCCAGCACCCTCCAACAGCTCACCAATTGAGACCTCTTACGGCCTAACAACCCTCCAAAGGAGATGTGTTGGAGGGCGCTGGTATAGAACGCGAACAGTGGACAGTTTAGAATAGTTGCATAACCTCTTTCGGCCAAAGTGGCGAAAAAGGGTTCAGAAGAGTGGCTTCAACCCCATGTCCTTCCAGTGTTGTCTATTCCCATGGTTTTAGTTTTGTGTTTGTTGATATGTATCCCCTGTTCCAGCAGGGGCCAGGGAAACGAAACCCCCAACGGCCTTGTAAGGTGTTTTCGGTGGTCCTACAGCTGTGCTGTGTTTGTCCATCTCCCAGTTCCAGGTCCCATGCTTGACACCCAAGCGTCGGATCGCCAAAGGCCTTGGGATCGCTGAGCTTGGGGCCCACCTTCACGTAGCCGCCGCCACACTCGATGTCCTCAAGAACGTACTGTATGGTCTGTGGTGCCCCCCCGTTCTTTTGCAAGCTTGTCCAAGAAGTCTGGCTGAATGGTGGTGGTATATAGATTAGGCCCGTGACAGGGGAGAAAAAACAACAACCTACATCAACCGTCTAAGCGCAAGCTACTTCAGCAACCTGCTGAACACGCATGCCTAGCCCAAAACATGATTGACCACAAGCACAACGTTGCTCCTTCTCGTACTTGGCTTGATACTGGATAATGAGCTCCTTGCCTTCGTTGCTGAAGGACTCAAAGCCCGCAGAGAGACCAAAGAAGCGCGAGTCCTCCGCCGTCTGAATGCCTTGGTCCTCCGCCTCATCCTGCCCAGGGCATGGAGTGCATAGCTGGACCGATGGGTCTTTGGGGGGACATCTCTATACTTGGGAGTCAAAGACTATCAAAAAGAAACGTCTTTAAGGTAGCTGAAAGGGAATTTCCCTTACATCACCGAGGCAAAATATAGTCTTTCGACTTCTAGGGTTATACCTATAGGATCCTATAGGTAAGAAAGAACCGGTTTTTCCATGGTTTTCCATGCTTTTCCTGCACCAAGAGAAGCAAGAAGCAAGAAGCGAACAAGGTTCGGACATCGGAGCAGCAGCAAAACTCTCGTAGATGAGAGTTTTTCAGCCTGTAATCCCACGGAAGTTCTTCAACATTCTTGACTGGTGGCCTGACTGGTGGCCATTCTTCATCTGTATAGTTCTTCAACATTCTTCAACCACAGGGTCTTGACTGTGCAAACTCATCTAGAATCGATGAAATCCTTCACACAAGTCTTAAGTCCTTGTACCACTTGCCAGCTGAAAGCTTCCAGGTTCCTTGTGTCCCGTCGCTTTTCTTCCTGAGCTCACCCAGCGGATGGTTTTAGAACAAAACTTGAGCACCAGGAGTCACAAGACGGGGTGGTTTTTAGTCCCATCCAGTGAGTGGATGTTCTGGGCACCCCTATCCTCCAAGTTCGGCACCCCTTTGTGACTGCTGGCATATAAATCCACCTAAAATCCCATAATTACCAGTCTACATTCAGTGGATGATGGTTAGGTTGCTGGCCTTTCCATCTCAAAAATGGTGATCCCGGCCACCTGGCCACCTGCTTTCATGGGACACACCCGAATTAAACGACTCTGGAAACAAAAGAGTCCACTCTTAAAGACCCGTTCAAGGCCAAAAAAAAGGATCTCAGCCAGGATCCAGGCCGGCCCAATAGATGGCGCGCAAACCCTGCAAAATGACATCAATTCAACGCCATCTTGTTTGCAGTGAGAGTAACTTTGCTTTTGACATTAATTGAGACCTTGGGATATGATGTCCAAGAACCGGGCAAAAACGAAAACAACTTGCCGCAGCAGGGCGGTTCACCCAGTCAGGGACAGTCACAAAACCACCTCAAGACCTGGGAAATCACGGGGAGAGGAACTCTCCCGCCAGTGGAAGGCGGAGTCCGCATGCCAAGGATCCATTCACTGGAGGTCCATCGGTCCTCCCATCCACTGCCAAAAGTCTCTGAGAAGTACCTCACATCATTTCACATCAGCGAGGATCCGATCGCTGCCAGTCGACGACTCCTTCACGCAAACGACGGAATATGAGGGAGTCTGGAGAAAGCTACCCGATAAGAGTCATGGAGGTCAAGCAACAGTGCCCACTGTGGGTCTGGAGCGTGTTGTGCGACCAGTCTTGGCCAAGCTACACCTTCCCACTGGCGACGGCCAAAAGACCAAAGGAGAGCCCCGCTTTGCGCATGACGCGAGCGCTACGTCGATTCGACGGCGAAAAGGCACGGCTTCGAACTGGGCCAAAGGCTGCAAGGATTCTATGCTTTTGGTTCAAGCTATACACAGGCTGAGTCCATCAGAAACAATCATATTATTCCATCGAATCCATAACGATACATGGGCTTTAGAAAGTTCCCCCAAACCACTTATCAGTCTATTGATGTCTATTGTGAGTCTCGGTTTGTCTCGATCTTCTCACTAGACTACTGAAGGCCAACATAGAAGTCGGTAGGTCATCCCTCATCAAGGAAGATCATCTTCCATTTCCTGGGCTTCTTTCAGGGCAGGGCCAGCATAAACACCATACTGTTTTACTGATCGGTGATTTAAACTATCGAATGAACTGCGCAAACAATCCCAAACATAAACTACGGTAATTACCCTAAATTGGGAGAAGTCTCTCAGGTAGCTAAATATAACTAACACGCACAACACACAACAAAAAAACATGAAACAACAATGACACATTCTCAGTCCACCAACTGCCGCAACAAAGTCGAGTGTCTAACTATAGTAATAAGATGTAACCCAGACACTCCATGGGACTGGCATATTTACCTACATTGGGGTGGTTGAAAAGGGGTCAATGTAGGTAAATATGCCAGTCCCATGGGCCGTGTCTGGGTAATAAGAAGGTCCTCACCTTGGATCACGGTGTTCATCCTGAATCATAGGACTAGCACCTGCCAAAAGCTCCGCGTACTCCAGCTGCAGCTTTCGAAGAGTGCCCCTTAGCAGCAGTGACCAGCGGCGTCCAAACGATGCCCGCGCGATGCCCGTCTCCGCAAACGAGTAACACCTACTGAAAGCATCTGAAAGCCCATTGATTCTGGTCTCTTACGGACTCGTGTCAAGCGTGAACATCGTGCCCATCTTTTCTGTTGACTGGAGGGGGTTCGACTGGACACAATTACTTGAGGCATTGAAAACATCGCCACTCGACAGCCGGGCAGTGACGAATTTGGGACGTGTCCGTCTGTATGAGCTAATGCAGGAACGCATTCCGAGATCCAGTCAACAAACAACCACTTGAAATGCCCATGGCCCATCCAACATCTGGCTGCCTACTTGTTGGAAAGTCTCCTTGTTTGACTGCATACACCAACGCCCAGTAGATCCATGTAGAAAATTCTGACTCTCGCTGTTTTCCACCCACACAAATGTGTTAGCCTTGTGAAGAAAGAAAACTTGTCACACCCCTCCCAAGGTTTGGAGGCAGTTTGGTCACAGCGGACCATCCAAACGCCTCCGCCTCCGCGTACAAAGAAGTTTCGCCCAGGGGCTGTGATCTGGATTCCACCTCCTAAGCGGATCGGCAAGCGCATGCACTGAATGAGCATTTCAAACCTGGCATTCTGTATCTCCCCGGCTGCACACCCCAGCAACATCTAACCACCATAGTCGCGCCTATACGTCGGTCTTGGGCATGGCATGGTCAGTGCATGGCATCCATTGCCACCCGACAACCCAGTTTTGCTTAAGGCCTTGATATTTTTTGGTGGGTGAACCCCCTTCTGGCAAACAGATATTCTTTTTCACAGCTTCCTGAACACCAAATGATGCGAGAAATAACAAGATCTGGACACCAAATCCACTTCCTTCCGATCACCAGAGCGCGTGGTGACCTGCTGGTGGCCGTGGCAAACGTCTGCCATGGCAGACGCTCAGACGCTCAGACGCACCGGTGACTCGGTTCTTCACGCGTTCCACGGATGTTCATCTCAAAACACACCCTTCCCATAGACTCCTTGGGACTGAGTGTCTGGGATAGATCCGGAATATGACATACAGAAGCCGTAGGGTACGTATCCCACCCCAAACACCTTCTCAGAAGGTACTTGGAGCCCTAGGGGTACGTATACATCTCCCAAACACGACTAATGGGACTGCCGTGGGACTGCCGCCCTGACAGACCCCCCTGGCACCACCCCAACTGCACCACGTCTCGGCAGTCCGACATGGCAGTCCCATGGGGTCGATGGGCCCACCGTGCGGTGACCGTGGCCCCACCATTAAGTTCATGTGATTTCCATGATTGTGTGACTGCACAACCCGGCTGTTTGACTTATAGGGATGTGCTTTACAACACCAGGTCTTTCCCATGCGTCTTGTTCTTTCCAAACGGTCCAACCTCGTCCTGTGGGTTGGACTCCAGCTTGTTCCAGGTGTTGGACTTGCTCCATCCGAGCTCCGTGTCACTCCGTCCCAGGCGCCACCAGCTCCATCTCTCGAGCTTTGTGAAGATCACCTGAGAGCCCGGCCCCGCCCCGCTCGGACCGGACGTGACCGGACGTCATGGACATCATGTAACGGGTCAAACACAGGCTGCATTGCAAAGACCAGTGCCCAATTTCAATGGCAATTGTGGTGTAATGTGTGTAAACAATTGTACACATATGGTTTAAATATGGTGAAATGTATGCCTTCAACAATCATGGTTACGTGGATGGCATGGGCCGTGGAGAAAACAAGCAAAAGAATTGTCCACTTCCATGTTCGTGTGTGTGTGGGTGGGGGAGGGTATTGGAAGGTCAGGTGGACAACACTTGGGTTCATCGCCTCGGACTCCCCAACACTTGCACTCAATGACTCACCCCTGGGAGACCTTTTGGAGAGCTCTTGGAGAGCTCTCAAAGGTCACTTGGGTGCCCAGCTTGTGGAGATCGAGAGTGTCACAAGCTCGCTCACATGTGTCTTGCGAAGAGTTTGCGGGCAAACCGACTCTTTTGAGCTGTCAAAGTCAAGAGGCAAACACTTTTGTAGGATGTTTAGATATTACTTTATATAATGGAGGCAAACAATCTAATTAGATATGATTCATGATTCATGATGGATATGCGGATAACAAAAAAGTCTTATAAGAGGTTGTCTGGACCATACTTTCAGCGTCTTTTTCGCCTGAGGCCCGCTGGGCGCCCGCTGGGCTCCCCCGGCGCTCCTGCACCGCACCTGGGTGTCTGCTTTGAATCGGGTCTTCAATCAGATGACAACCAAACCCCCCTGCGCACCCAGTCGAGTGAAAGGGAACCAAGAAGGAGGTGCACCTATATAAGGGGGAGAGGCCACCGGATTCCCGTACAGGTTGAAACCACCCAGCCTGCTTCATGTCACATGTCGCCCCTCGCGCCCGTTGGGAGTAGGGTGGATGTCTGGAGAGACTTTGATGTCCCAAGACCTTCCAAGGAGCTGCTTGAGTCAGTGAACTAGGGATACCTCCCAGGCGTCCCGACCCCTTGGAAGAGTGGAAAACTAGACCAGTCTACTCATGGGTTGGAAGTATCCTTATTAAAATGCACACCCGCTGGGATCCCTAGGCCCCCCTTCTTTCGCAGTAACCAGGCCTGCATGGTCTCCCTGATGGTCAGCCAAGGGGTACCCAAATTCGAAGCCGGTCTGAATAAGCATCAGGTTGCCATGTGCCGTGTCTGCTGAAGAGAGGTTGAGAGACCTGAACGTTCGGACCCTGGTCTGTGGTACATATGGGATGGGCTATGGGGCTGTTCAACCTCTGTCTACCCCGATTGCTTGGACGGCTCACGTGGCGCTCGTGCCTCCGGGGCCTGAGCGGGCTGGGCCTCCCAACGCTGCAGCTCTGCCTTGAATCGATGCACTTCCTTGGGCCACTGGCCAGGTCGTTCCCACGGTTGGGTCTATATATCTGATTCTATACCAGTCCCTAGGGATCCAGTCGTACCTTCTCAAAAGGTACGACTGGACCCTCCAAACCTACATAACAGTGCCTCCAATCACCGTACCTGAGAAGGTACTTGGATCCCTAGGGAGTAACAGCGGATGATGATTGGATGGCACGGCCCTGAGTTTGGATGACCATTGTCCGAACACAAACCACATGGTGAATTCCACTTTCTGATGGTTTCAGGCCGGGTAAACAAGTGAAACCCTTGTGCACTGAAGGACCTCAATGAACGTGTTTCATGCTCATCAATGTACGACACAAGTGGCCTGGAGATGCCTGTTCCGTCACTTTCCTGATTTCCTGAAAGTCTTCCTGCTGGAGCAATTCCTAGTGAAGGACGATGCCTGGAGCCATGGACAACCCCCCACGCTGTTGGAATCACCCGCATGCATGCCGCATACCAGTTATGGCAAACATGGGCAAACAGATCTTTCACGAGGTCTAGGGGGGGTGAACATCGATCTGGGAATGGTCTAGGGGGTTGTATTCAGTATTCACCTGGCCGATGGTCATTCTAGAGTGGATCGAATCTTGGAAAATCGAAAAGCACATTTAAAAAAAAACTTAAACCTGTCATATATGTTTGGTTTGGTCATATTCTATCTATTTGAGGATGGTTGTAGGTTGATGAGCAACAGGTCAATTCAATTATCTTCCATTATCTTCCATTGCATCTCTTCGTAGCCACCGCTGCAGGGTCAATCAACTCAATCAACCCCCAACAAAGAATACACTGTCTGAAAAAGTAATGGGAGTGGAACATGGCTCCTTGGATGACCAATTTCTAAATACCAAGCAGTTGTTTTCCCACTTCCATGATGATTCCAGGGTTAATGGTCACCTGATGGTCAAACCCGTCTATTTCACTGAAGAGTTGTCTCTCTCATTCACCCTCTGAGGCCGATGCAGCTTTCTCCCACTCCAAGCCTGAAGACGTAGTCAACGCAGGAGGAAAGGGAGGGAGGGGAGGGTGGGAGTGAGGGGAGGTTGACCAAACTTGCCCTGCAGTTCTTGGCAGGCACCACTCCCAGGCAGGTGCCAGTATGGTCTATTCAGCAGACTTCTGAAGATTTATGCATGATTATATAACCCTCCCAATTTGGCAATATGTTCCCCCCCAAATCATTCACCTCCAATTTGACTATCCCAAGATCCGTGCCCAAACCAAATGACTTTGGGACCTTCTGCGATCCAAAAGTGCAAGCAAAACACATTTCGCCCACGGAAAATGCACCACATCGGGCGGCTGCAGGCCTTCCATCAAGGATCTCTTGCCATCTTCCAGAGTGGCCAGCTGCTTCCGGGATTCGGCCAATAAGAAGCTGGCCTCTGCTTCTGCCCTGCGGAAGCTGCTGGTGTGCGATGCGGATGTTCCAACTGACACAATCAAACTTGGTCACCCTCCTAGACTACTTCGGACAGCCCCAAAGTGTGGGTAAATGATGGTGGATGTTTGATAGGCTGGGAAATGACATCCTGCACCCTTGCAGGGTGGGCATGTGTTATATGTTTCCGCTGGATGTGGGTTTCGGGCTTTTCCACGTCTGTGTAGCGTGGCTCTCACCCTGAAGCCGCCAGCGGAGGGCTCTTCAGGTCTGAATACGACCAGCGCCTTCACACCAGCTGTGAAGGCGCTGGTATAGCCCATACACTCCATGTATGCCATATATGCCTACATTGACCCCCCCAAACCACCCCAATGTAGGCATATATGGCATACATGGAGCGTCTGGTATAGGTTCTTATCTGAGCGACCCACCCGCTTCGCGACCGGACTTCTCCCTGCACACGACCACCGGCCGCATCGCGGAGCGCATCGCCTGTTCTCTCGGACCGCCTCTAATAGCTTCTCCTGAGGGGAGTGCTCCAGGTACGACGCCCTTGTGTAGACAAGCTCTTATAGATCTCTTAGGGCAGAGAGGGAAAGTGTGTGTGTGTGTGTTTCTCCCACTTCTTTACAAGCCATAGGCCATAGGGTTGAGCTCGAACTTGATCCTGCAATGTTGAACACTTTTCAATTTGCACCAAGACTTACCGTCCCGTGAAACCGAATCCTTAAAGTATTGTGCATGACTCCAGGGAGCGCAAAGGCAACACCCACTCAGTGCGGAACCGATTTAGTCCAGCTTAAGTGGTTTCCCCAAGACACTCCGAGGTCCGAGTCACTCACATGGTTACGTGGATGGTACGAGCCCCCGGAGTTGGATCCTTGTTCCGAGGTATTTTCCACTTCCATGGGCAGTTGGAGGGAGGGTACGGCGTTTTGGCTTGATTTGCGGGTGCCTCAGCCATCTGCAGGCGCTGGCGCAGCTGATTCGCTGCCTTGCCTGAGACAGGAGAGGGAATCAAACTGAGGCCACTTTGGCTAACCCACATGATGTACCTGCATACTGTGCAACCAGCTACCCACAAAACCCGTATCTCCTCCAAGGAAACAGGGACGATCTTCCAAAGAAAGCCAGACCCGCAAGTTAAAAACATCAACAAGCTGCTAGTCATCGTTCGCCTATGCAACATACATCCAAATACATCTGACCCCGTATGAAGAGTTCCAAAACCTCCCCACGTCGAACCCATATCCACTTCCTTCGTGGACTCGCCGCTCCTCGCCTTGTTCCGCAGCTTCCCACTGCCACTGCGCCTGCACGATCCATCGATGCGTCGATCGGCACGGGTGACGCAGAAAAGCAGCCCAGCGCGTACGCCGCCGCGACGGGACGTGGGGCTGAAGAAACGACGGTTTTCGGGAGGGGAGGTGTTCTCGAAAGAAAAGGGCACCACATCGGTATAGATGGGGTCTATCCGAGTCTACCTGGGCCCAGTGGATGATGATTAGGTGGCAGGCCTTGTTCAAAAATGGCGATGTTCTTGTTTACTGACTGTTGCAGGTAAGTTCGGACAGGCCTAAGGTATATAGTTCACTTCTGGGAACTTCCGGTGACAAAACCTGAAGTAAGATGTTGGGTTTGGAAGTGGAAAACCACTGGTATCCACTGGTGCTTGTGTGTGAGTGGTCCTTTTTTTGGGGGGGCATTTTTTGTTGAATGAATTGAGCCAGGGCCCATTCGTTTGGTTTGTTTCTTCTTGAGTTTGCTTTGTTTCTTCTTAGTTTGTGCAACATGCAAAGTGATGAATTGTCCTAAGAATGAATTCTCTTGCGCACCCAAATGACGGGACCGTTGCGTCTCGATGCACATGTGCGAAATGTCCACGATTCTATCTGATCGGACTTGTGGATCACTACACTCTGACGAACACATCAGAGAGTAATGGGGAGAGCATGGGCCCGCAAAGGAACACGACTTTCCTTTACAAAGAGGTGACCAGTGACCAGTGCCCCTTCCACCGTGATGTGTTCGTCAAGTCGAGTTTCCTTTCATCCCCTTTTCCGTCCCGAAGCCGCCACAGTTTTCTTCTCGTTAGGTGCGGACCGCGGGCGTCTCCTGTGACGACCTTTACAACATCGTCCCTTTACAAAATCGCCTCCCTCCATGCATTCCACGGGGAGACTAGTGCCAGCCGAACTGTGGACGTCCATACATCCGACCCATCCTTTTGGACATCGGTACTTTGTTCGCCCAAACGGCAGGGCAACAAAAAGAAAAGGCAACAAAAATAGCCCTGCACAGGTTATTTCCTCAGGGCATTCACCAAAAACGTATGAAACAGCTTATCCGGCAAGGATTCGAATGGAAATTCTTAGATCTCCTCAGTCACTTTCGCCTCTGCAGTCGGTGTCTCTTGTGTACTCTTGGGAGTCGCAGCCAACTGGAACTTGGCCGTGGAGGGTTCGGATCGATATAAGAAAGCAAAGATCACCTGAAGAAGCGGGTGGTGTCACAAGTTTCTGCTTGGTGGTTTCAACTGACGAACCAGACGTATATGTCAGACTTTGAGTCTTAAGGGTTCGATCATCCCAAGTGAATGGTTGAAAATACACACCCCAAGAATCAAGGACCCCAAGAATGCCGGTGAATCTCTGGTGAAGGAGTCCGGGTCTTCGCAAAGATGCAGGAGTCCAGGTGTCTTTCAGTTCGTCCAATGATGCTGAATTATGGTATCTGAAGAAGGTAGAGGCGGGTGTCCAATACATGTTCTACATGGGGATCTACGAACATCTATCTATGACACGGGGGTCCGGGCATATCTGGAAACCCCCGAGGTGATGCAACGACGACTGGTGGAGCAATGGTGTCCGCAGCTTGGTCCGAGGTAAAGAAATGGAACACACCAATCATCACCAATCTTAACCAGCTGCCTGGGCTCTCAAATACACTACCCCCTTTTGGGGGCTGAAGGTCATACAAGAACACATTGATGTACCAGGTAAAACCTGGGACTGGATGTAAAAAGACGACGGTGATGTCGATGAATTTTGGCAGGTGCGTGACCATCAAGATCACGAAGACATGAAAGAGCGCGTTGGCATTGAAGGCAACTGGAAGAACGCCTCAAAAGCATCAACGAACTGTTCGAATGACAAGCGGGTTGGTCGACAAATCCTCGCACCACTTTATGACATATAATTTTGATATATATTTATAATACAAAATACAAAAATGAAGACCTCCATGGGTGCTTGCATCACTGCTAATTATGAAATAAAGTTAACATGTTCAGTATCCGAAAACATATCTTTTGGCAAACTATAGCACACCCGCAGCAAGAAAAGGAACGCACGACCTCGCTTCTTGTGGGGTGGACACCTAGCTTTTTAGACTCCTTTTCCCTTGAACAAAAGGTTAACCTTGTTCCATCTGACTGCCAGAGGTGGGTCAGAACCCTATACAGTAGACTATTCTATACGTATCCCTAGTACTTCGGTCACTTCACCTCCGGTGACTGGGACACTTGACTTCGGACCCGAAGTCACCCTCCCAGGTGCGGAACACGGCGACAGGCACGGCTGGACAGGCACATGCTGCTCCACGACGGCTGGAAGGGGAAACATGTTCCATGTTCACCAGAAGGGGGGGGTTCACTCATAATTCATATAGGGAAAATATGGTTAACATGATGGACCATGAATGAACATGACACATCCTCCTAAGCAAAACCAGGGACCTGTTCAGACCATCGTTAAAGAAAACCAAGGCACCCGACAAGAGCAGCAATGTAAGGCTTCCGTTGATGTACATGCCGGCACTGACAACGCCGTAGGCGATTTGCCAGCGGAAGCCGTTCTGCCAGACGTCCACGAGGAGGACGAGCACCGTGAAGGCTGAAGAGATCCTAGACATTCGAGCATCGTTCGTTTCCCGTTTTCGAAAGGCTACTGGCTTTTGAAGGTGATGTTCGCCATAATCTAAGTGGCTGTGATGTTTTTCTATAGGGGGATATATAACCCTAGGGCTCCAAGTACCTCCTTACAAGGTGTCTGGGGATGTTTGGGGAGGGTTTGGAGGGTTCAAATACCTTCTGAGGAGGTACTTGGAGCCCTAGGGTAACTTAAAATCACCATGGAAGTGGAGTTCGCCACCTGGACTTGGTCTTCGCAAAAAAAAGGCATCCAACAGGCCATTGCCCTGTTTGACGTACCCATGTGTTAGGGCATCACAGTGCGTGCATCTGTAGTTACATCTGTTTACATCTACTTCTCAGTTGCAAGGCTTCCAGCCCTCAGTTGCAAGGCATCCAGCTCTCAGTTGCAAGGCTTAAAGCCCTAAACAAAAAAAAGTGCGGAGAAAAGAATAACATCATTCCAAGCCTTCCCATTCCAAGGCTCATGATCCAAAATCCGGTCATCATTCCTGATAATTCCAGCTCTAAAGCAAGGAAGAGTGCCGCTTCGACCACTGCCAGGATCAAAGCGAGTAGGAAAAGAGTGAGGATCACCATCCAAGACCATCGGTATTGAGCATTCTTCACCTGAGTCAACTGGATGTCAGAATCAGCTTATACCAATTTCTACCAGATCCCCCCTGTTTGGGGCTTCTATTCATAGCCCCTTGGAGGTGATTCGGGCTGTCCATTGACCACGCCGACAGTGGGTCCTGATACTTATATGTATACATATATATATATAGCCTGGGAGTCAAAGACTATAATAAGAATGGTCTGACTAGGGGACCTGAGTTCGGGAACTTCCTTTACTTCAGACAGTCAAAATATAGTCGAACTGGACTTCTAGGGTATATGAATATATGTATATATGTTCCATCCAGGGTCTTTGCAGGGAGGATTTTTGTTGGGTTTGTAGTTGCTTGCACCCCAACTCCACGTCCAAACCTTCCCAACCACGTCTGCTTACTTGGGAAACGGGTGACGGCCATGCTGGCCAAGGCCGCTGGAGAGAAGGGCGTCACCAGCAGGGCCACGAGCCATGCATACATCCACTCCTCGGAACGATCGCTAGAAGGGCCGAGTGAAACGGCTCCCTGGTTTTCATGGGGGAACAGGATAGGGACAGATGGTCGTGGTTCCCGGATCAAAAAGCATTAAGAAGCCAGTCCTAAGCACAGGATAAGTGATCTGTGGTCCCCCTTTCGTTGCTTGAAACACGAAGGTGTCCCCCAACTCTACGACTCTACGCGCCTAGACTCCTAGACTCTAGACCTACCTCTTGCAGCTCAGTATTCACAACACCTCAGCAAAGAGGGTATTCGTCACCATGGGAGAAGGATATTTCCTGGGTGCCAAGTGCTAAGTGGACAGACATAGATCCTGCAACCATTGACCCAAACATCCGTCCAACTCCCGACTGGACCCCTTCAAACCGATTCTTCCCATGTGTCCCATCCCACCATCCCGTTGCGCAAGACCGTCCTGTACTGTGCAGTTCCTAATGTCCAAGGTATACCATTCATCAGGCTCCATCGAACACTGCCTACTATACATTTTCTGGATGAGCTTGTACGCATGGAGTCGAAAAATGACCGGTGACCTCATAAAGGCCATCAGTGCCAAGAAACATTGTTCTCTTCGGACCATGTGGAGCCGCAGAACTCTCCTCGCGAGCAATCGCTGGATTCTGTGGGGGTTGGGGGGCTGGGTCTAATTCCAGTGGTTGGACATGTTGGTTCACTTAGTGTCGATGTGTAAAAGAAAGCTACGAATTGTAGTTACAATTAGTTGAAGTATGTTGGAGTATAGACACTTGCAAAAAGAAACTGGCTGGAGTAGGGGATGAAAGCAAAGTTTCTGTACTAGGGTGCGGGGCCAGGCCTCCAAAGAAAACCTCGCAAAAACCTATAATTGACTTCTGCTGAGATTCTGATGATTCTGCCAAAGAGCCTAGTCTCTAGACCCGTACACTGCCCTAAAACCATCTAAAACCTGACACCAGTGGTGTCGATCTGGGGTGGAAAGAAACGGCTCAGCTCGTCAGCTTTGCGAGCTTTGGGAAAATCTCTCCTTCTTTCTCCACGAAGAAGAGCAACATGTGTGACACTCCACCTCGGATGTGCTCCACAAACGCTCACCCACCTGGCAAGCCACTGATCCACCACATGGATCCACATGGAACCTCTTGCCCAGGCGTTTGGCCCCGCAAATTCCCAGGATAAAAGATCCGGAAGCACCGCCGGCTGAATGAGCCACCACATTCCCAACGGCATCTAAGGGCCACCTTCCGTGAACGTCACCTGGACCCACTACCTGCCGTGGAGATCGGATCTCTTGTTCGCGTATACGGAACGTCAAAAACGCCGGGCAAACGGAAAAATGCCCCACACCCCCCCCCCCCCCGCCGAGTTCTCTACTCCCCACCTCATTAGGGTAACAGAGGGAAATGGTACTCGACACACTTGTGTGTCGGTGCCTTTCCCTCTGTTGTCCCTGTTCTAGTCTACTCTACCCGGGCGGTTTAAGACTAAAGTCCCGCTCCCTAACTATTGCACCTAATGTTTCTGCTAAGTAATCGGTAACTCTAGAGTGCTAAGTATTCAGACACACACACACATGCACACACACCCCCTCCCTGCCCCCGCTTTCTTTCTTGCGTTTTTCGTCGTTTCTTGGGCTTTCTTTCAGGCTTTTCTAGGTGGTTCTTGAGGCTCGTTTCCCTGCTCCAGTCAAGGGCTAAGTATTCACCTTTTGCTACACCTATCTTTCTCTCCTGCCCTTTTAGCGCAGCTCTTTCTGTTTTTCTTTCTTTTCTAAGGCTTTTTAGGTGCCTATTTAGGTTTTTGCGCCAGAGCGCCGCAAAGCGGCTGAGTGTGTGTGTGTGTGTCACACTCTGTTTCCAAGAGTTTTTACACGCAGGGGGCCGGAGCCAGGTGGGGGGTCTCCGGCCAACGAAGACACCCCCGACCTGGGTGCAAACGTACCTGCGATCAACTGTTGTCCAAGCTGTTCTACTCTTTTTTGCTTTCATGGTGGTTTTGATGATACGTCCCCCAAACCAGGTTTCCATGCACGGCGTTAATTCGGTCTGCTAAGTAATCAGTAACTAATTTTCTGCAGTCATGCATCACGAAAAACACTTCTTTTTTTCAAACACCTTCAAGTGATTGGACGCTTCACCTTGCCGTTGAGCCCTTCCTTTTCTCGGGAAATTGAGTTAACTGAAAACCCAATGTCAAAGTGTGTGTGTGTGTGCATATTGTGGATGCCCAACTGGATACCCATATGTCATGGGGGAGGTGGGTATTTACTCACAGCCCACGCTCGTTGCACAGCCCCACAGCTCTACCCGCTCAAGGCACCCACGCCAAAACCCAAACCCGTCGAGATCATCAGGAGGAAGAAGAGACCGCTGCCACTCCGCCGTTGCATGGCTGCCACCACACAGCACACGATGCATACCAGCAGGATCACCTTGAATGGACGAAGGTCCAAGGGCCTTTGAAAGATGTTCCTGTCATGCTATTGGCGATGTAAATCCATGTATCAAGCCCTCTAGGTGGTGATGGAAAGCAGCAGTTGACTCTGAAAAATGAATGACCGTTTACCATCGTATACCGTGTGAAGCTGCAACTTTGAACAATTCTCACCAAATACATCCACGGCATCAATGTGAGCTGATTGGAGTTAGATCTCACTATCTCGCACCTTCTTGCAAAACGCCGAGAGGACAAGCACGGCAAAACCCTTGATGTACTGATCTTCACTTTTCACCCACAGCCTTCACACCCTCAGTTTCCCTGGAAAATCAACAATTTTTCTACCTATTGCATTTGAGTGTAGTATTCCAATATTTTTCAATATAGATCAATAATATAGTATGACTTATAGTATGGTTTCCTTTCTCCCCTCCCACCCCCAAAAAAAAAGAGGTTGGGGCATCCCACGGGTCATCCACGCACCACCCCAGGGTCTTCCAACCCACCAGCCGACGTCTCCCCAAGTCGCATAGTCGGTGGCCCAGCCGGGAATGGTCGTACCCCACAGTGTGCCTCGAACGGCGCCGGGGGAGGTGTGCTTCTCTTGGGGGGAACAAGAAGCTACTAGTAACTAGTAGCTAGGACGTGATGGACGGTGGAGGCCATCCCTAGTCGGTTGGAGGCCATCGCTACTAGGAACAATGAAGCTACTAAAAACAAAGGGCATCGCTACTAGGAGCAAGGACGCTATGCAAAAAGACCCATGGGGGGGGGAAGAAAACAACTGAAGCAAAACCATTCAAGAGCTGCTTTGGATTGGTTTTGCATGTTTATTTTATTATCGAAAACGGGATTGTTCTATAGAAGGAAATCTACAGTAATTGCAGGACAACTTTGGTTTTCATCAGAAGTCCACTTGGCACATGTTCCTGCAGTTAGACTACGCAGTCTCTTTTTCATGTCTGATTCACAAGCCCAAGGTGCAAGACATCCTTCTCAACCTCAGCTGAGGTGCATTGTTTTGTCTCCTGCTTCTGTCTGATATCGGTGATTGCAATTTGGGTCACCAAAGAACTCTCCTACAAACAAGATCGCGCCTGGCCATTGTGCAGGCCAAGAAATGTTTCGACATGAGTCTTTGAAGGCCTTGGGGAGCGTCTTAACCCTGGGTGATGTTGCTTAGCTGACCCCCCCCGCCGCTAGGTTGTTCGTTGAGGCCCGGGGGTTGGCCCATGTTCACAAGCATTGGTGACCTGTAGTCGGGTCATGGGACCACTTTCCCAAGCACTTTAGGCCTTCGTTCTCTACATGTGCCTGGATCTGGATCTTCCAACTGTGACCAAGTTCCGCCTTTTTTCATGTTTTATCCATGAACAACTGCAGCAAACCGGCATCTTTGGAAGATCCAGCTATGTCTCCCCCACGCCTTCCCGCGGATACCCCACCGGTAAGGACGACAGGAGCGGTGGGTTCTTGAAGGGTTCTCGGATTTGTTCGGGTTCCACAGCTGGGAGGCTTCAAAACGCGATGCCTCGGGTGTCCACCGCCGGTCTCGGGCCAAATGGCTGGGTGATCAGTCTTCGGGCGCAGCGGCGTGGCGAAGAAGACCCAAACCGATGAAGGGGCAGGTATAGCATGAAGTAACACACAACTATGGTATGGTTCTATGTTGTTCTTTCGGAACTACTTACCCCTAGAAAACTTTCAGAACATGCCAAAACTGGCCGGGGGATGTCTTCCAATGTTCACAAGGATTTCATCAGCAGACCTGCACACGTCTGCAAAGAGTCCAGGAAATTAACATAAATCATAAGGATTTATCACCCGTTGGACTTCTTTAGAGCCATCTTTTGATCCAAACATGTCCCATGCAATCCACCAGCCTAAAGCTAACATGTAAATCCTACAAGACGACGTGTGCGACGCAGTATTTCTCGGAGCGTCCGCCATCGAGGACAGCTCTGGCCTTCTCCGAGGACAGCTCTGTCAAGCGCCGGACGTTCCTTGACTCGAGCAGGGCGGGCGCAGCTAGGTGCCAGGTGGGGTGCCGGGATGCTGACGATGAAGGCCAAGCGACTTGATTGCGTCACCAGCCTCGTTTTTTGGCGCATAACACCGTGGTACAAATGTAGACTTGATGTAGATGTAGACTTGATGAAGACCCACACCTACAGTCCAAATGAGGGGGCTTTATCAATCTACATGCTATATCAACTGATGCGGCCGTGGGCCGTGGGGTCTTGAACATCTGAATCAAGAAGGTTCGGTTCGGTTCATGAAGGTTCCATGGTCATCCGGCTGGAAATCCTACGTAAAAAAGCGCATGTTGGGGGATATGATCCCTAGGGCTCCTGGCCCACCTCCTGAGGTTCGGTGGTTGGGGTGGGTTTGGGTCTAACCACCGAACCTGAGGATCTAGTTAGAGCGATATAGTTAGAGCCCTAGGGGATATATGAGTGGATGAGTTGTGCCCTTCTTGAGTTGGGCTTCGTAGTCTGCTGGGCATCACTTTCCACTTCGCCATGCCGAATGGAACCACGAACGACACAGCCTACGACAGCTTCAGCACGGCGCAGCGCCCCCCGTCTGTGGATTCCCAGGCGCTTTTGAAGTTCCAATTCGGTCTGCTCCAGCAGGGATTCCTGCAGCTGTTTTCTTTGAACACGGGGATGGACAGCACGAAATCCCATGGTCAATGCATCAGCAACCATGTGCTGGACAAATGATGTCCAATGTCACATCAGCCTCGACCCCAATTCAATGCTTTTAGCGACAGGTGGCGCAGGATTTGAGAGGGAATATTGAATGGTTAAGTTTTATATAATATTCGTTTTTTTGGTGCAGGATTTTGTCCCAACCATATGGGGGGTCAATCAAGGCCAAGTTGGTGCCTCTCCCCTACCTCCCTCGGAACTTGAGGCCGCCCAAATCAATACGCTACGGGTCTGAGAACTGATTATCTAATTCACCGTTTGACCACTGACCATGCCAAGGTCGCTTTACCGCTATGCGCCCATGATCTTAGGTCATTACGCTGGCTATAGAACAAGGGCCACAACAAACATACTACAAAACTGATGTAGGCCATTTGCAGACTGTTCATGATTGTTTCAGCCCCTGGATCCAGAATGGCTTCACTTCTCCATACCGGTGCGTTTTATAAATCACGAACATCTATTGCCTTGCACCATGCTTCATCTATCAAAAATATCAAAAACCATAGACCATTGCTTCTTGGAAGGCAGTCCAGCGCATGCCCCACACCAGGTGGCCACACCACTGGTGCACCCTCCGTCCACCACGCCATCCTTCAACCCTCAAAAACCAATAAGGCTCTGGGGCCATGGCACCCAGGGTACCCTGGTGGACCCCGCCGTGGGGGTGATGCTTGGCTTGCGCCCTGGAAGTCCAGGAAAGACCATGTGTAAAATGGGAACGATCTGGTGACTTCTAGTGAAAACCTGAGTGAAACAGCTCAGTGCTTCGGGATGACCACGACTTGTCGGGAACAGATTCCTCGATAAGGGAGGTCCACCTACCATGGTTTGGGGCAGGTTGAGTTCCTCACAGCCAAAGGAACGACACCCGCGCTCCTTCACCTGTGCTCGCACTCGCAGTGCATCGAGCGCCTCGCAGGTGCCGTGCCGAAACATTCCGCGATGGACATCAAGGTGTTGTGAGAGAGCCATGAGGCGGAAGACCTAAAGACTAAGACCTAAAAAAACCGCGATGGCACGATGAAAAAAACAGAGAGGGCCTTCGGTGGAGATTTATCGGGGGATGTTGTGTCCCTGGACCTTGGACCCTCCAACTGCTCAAGGTCAAATTGGTACGGTACAAGTAAAAAGTACATGTCCTTTAATGTTTTTGATAGGGTCATGTCATGTTGTTTCTTTCCTAGAGTTCCTTACAGGGTCCCCATGTGCCCCCATGCCTACAAATAACATGGGTGGCCACACATCCATCTACTTTTGGAACATGGACATGCCAAATCGCTCTAGGTTCACATCCAGCTGGTCTAAGCGTTAAGGGTTGGAAGTTCCTGAATTGGACTTGTAAGTTGTGCGGAAGACTTTGTTGGTCAAACGGCCACGCCTGCCCCAAAGAAAGTACGTATAGTATATAGGCAAACCCTGGTTCTGCTACCTATTGGCATCATTCAGCAATCAACGATCCGTGGTACAGCCTGTTCCCCTCCCACCATGAATGCATAGACCTAGAACATAAGCAATGGGTTCCACCGCTCAAAATCTAGTGACCTTCTGGTACTGTCCGGTCGGTCCTGTGGCATGGGATGCAAAGCATCTCACCAATCTATTTTTGGGTCACTGGTCCATGCGGCTCCTTCCACTGCAATAAACAGTCATCGATTGAATCTACCTTGGTATCCAATTAAAAGTAACAGTCGATGACGATGGTGATTAGAAACGGCCTTTCCCAAACATAGTGAGATAACCTTTAACGACTGTTACTAGGTAATGGGCTACACCATGCTACACCCTAAATCTACCCTGAATCTTGGATAGCATGGCCGTACAAGGAACTTCGACCACCAAACAGGGGGTTGGAACTCCACGGGTCTCTCCAGCAGCTCTAATTAGTCTTCGGTGCCTGCTTCACGGAGTGCAGCTGCTTTTCCAGCTTCTCTTGTGACTGCCTCAGTGTCGTTCTAAGCTTGTTCAATTGGGGTGCATCACCACGAGAGGTAGGTGAAGCGACCCAACGACCAGGACCCGGTAGCTACCTGGGGGTACCGTGGCCTGGGAGGGCGTCGAAGGGCGTCGGGTCCTGACCTATAAGGAACGGTCCTCCGTGCCACATGTGGGGCGGTCAGCCCACAGGACTGACAGAGGATGTCAGATGCAAAGATGTGGATCATGAAAAAGTCCGAAATGAAAGTTAAGTTCCAAATGACAACCATGAAATAATCCTTTAATGTTGATTTGGATCCATCTTGATATAGCATGTTTCAGTTCTGCTTTGGATCGATCCTGATATGACATTTAATCAAGAATAATTCCATCCAAACATCTCCTGTGACTCGACCAATTCCAGTCCAAGTCAGCCCCTGCAGATCGACGTCCTTTGAAGGGTGAAAACCAACTTGGATTTGCTGAGAAACCGGAGGAAACCGGAGGAAAATCAAAGGTCCTCCCCAGGCCCAGTTTCAGGGGGATTCACAGGATGACAGCCTAAGAGTGCCTGTCAACACCAGGAATATCAAAGAGCCTGATGTACTTAGGGCATGTTTTGCCGGCCCTGAAGGTAGGAAGGCCAACCCACGGGTGGTTCGGTCTGTGTATGCTTCGTACGGGCCCACAGCTTGGCAGCTGCTGTGCATCCCGACCAGCTTTCGAACTCGCCATCGCACTGCAAGGCCTCCCAACGCATGGACCCAAGCAAGAGACACCATTGCTACTAGTAGCAAGGGCATCGCTACTAGTAGCAAGGGCATTACTACTAGTAGCAAAGTATCCCAAACGATCCATGTATGGAATATTATTGGAACAGTTGCCTACATGAAGGAAGCCCAGAGTTCTCACAGGCAAAGTTGCAAAATGTGGCGAACACTCCTAGGGGTGGACGATTTTGGATCCAAAACATGGATAGAACAAACCCATGAGCATGTTCACTTGTTGTCTGCGCAAAAAAGCACGCCTGACTGTGCGTATCCCTCATCACATCCCACCAATATCACCCAATCACTCAACATCACTAGCCTGCCCTGCCCCAACCTGCCCGCCCTGCAACAACTGCACATCTCTGCGCTGTTCTGCACACGGACCTGGACCTTCGAAAAGGGGTGCCGAATGGACTTCCACACACGTCGTGGGCTGGGCTCCAGGTGGGGTGTGTTTTCCAGCCTCAGGGGACGCGCCGAGTTCGGAAGGTACTGTACAGGTCGCTCCCGCCTGTGCTTTGCCGATCTCTTCTTGAAGCCGGGTCACCGTGGCCTTCAGCGATTGCACCTCCAGGCCTGAACCCCCAGCAAGAACGGCTGGGCGGCTCGGGGAGGAGATGCTGGGCTGGCAAGAGCAGGTGGTGCGCCACGGCAAGAACGTGCGGATTGGATGGCAACCAACTGGCTAGTCACAGAGATCTTTACGTATAGATCAGATCGTAGATCAATGTACACTCCCTCGAACTAACATGGAAGTGGATAGCCTGGCCCAGGAAGGAAGACCATGTTCCACTACAAACAGGTGGTGAACTCCACGTAACCATGTTAGTTCCAGGGAGAGTAAATCATTCTGAGCTCTTCCCTTGAGCTGCAGATCTGCTCCTCCGCCCAGTTCGCCAGGTCTCCCGGCGCAGTTTGCCAGTGAAAGCGCGTTCCTGGCGAACGAAGCTTCTCAAGTTGTCCTCCTCTTTTGGGGTCTCGTGTTTTGGGAATGTGAGCCACTTCCACTTCTTCCACTGCACCCTTTTCATGCCTTTCGCTACCCAGAAGTCGAATTCGGCCTTCTTGGGGGAGCAACACAGAAGGTTTCCCCTAGAAGTCCAGTTCGACTATATTTTGACCGGCTGAAGTAAAGGAAGTTCCCTTTCAGGTCACCTAAAGACCATTCTTTTTATAGTCTTTGACTCCCAGGGTTTCAGCAACATAGCAACCGATCTTCCGATCACCACCGTGGACCGCACCGATCACCTGTGGACCGATACTGGACTAAACCCAGACACGACTAATGGGACTGGCATATCTACCTACATTGACCCCTTTTCAACCACCCCAATGTAGGTAAATATGCCAGTCCCATGGAGTGTCTGGGAAATGGAAAAACCATCTCTGTCAAGGATGACTCGGAGTGACTGACTTACATCTTCTGGGCCCTGGGCCCATAGGTCGAAAGGCATGGACATCCCGCGGCGAAATACAGTAAATGTATCGTAATTACCCTGGGAGTCCAAGACCATTTTTTAAAACGGTCTTTACTTGGGTGGTGCCTAAAATCTTTTGGACTTCTAGGGATTACCTGATATTAAATGATAAATGTGTTTGGTCCCTCCACATCCAGCCATCCCTCTACTCCTAATTAAGTACTTTGGTTCACCCTCCTCATCCAACAGCCCAGCTCGCCAGGTTTCATCGCTCAGCTCTACGACCAGGCTGGGTGATGCGCGCCTCTGTCAGCTGATCTTCCATGGAACGTTTGGCTGCCTCGGCCTCCCACGTCGCACCGCGCGAGGCACATCTCTCAAAATGAAGACCGTGTGTTCCGTCTTGTCTCTGTGGGGATGGGTCAAGAGAACCTTGGTGCCCTCACCAGGTAGCGAAGGACCTCCCAAGTATCCCCCCAACCTATCCTGTCGCGACCCACAGCCATGTCGGAATGTGGTCAGATTCCAAGCAGGGGCTGTGTCTCCAATCAAGTGAATCCTCTCTGCGGTGACGGCCCAGCGCCTCTGCACAGCGTGCCGTACTGAGCCGCACCGTCTCTGCGTCGGCCCTCCGCCTCCGGCGACGAAGCCCGGCCGGCACGCCGCAACATGTAGCCCTAGTCTTCAAAGGGCAATTCAAGTTTAATAAGAATGGGACAGACCTGGTTCTGTAGTGTAACATCCTTAGCAAAGCAGCTCGGCCGCCCGGGATTGCGACCGGAATCCTAGTCGTTTCTTTTGTTGTTCTGTGAGTCCCTGCCCCCCGGAACGACGGGGGTTCTGCGGAGCCGATGTCACTTTCGGTCACGTGGACCCCTCCGAAAACATCTCCTGCCGGTTGCATATATTGGATGGTCGGAGATAGATCCCCATGTATCTTCAGAGGGTCACCCATGCGGAAGGCTGCATGTTGTCTGGTCGCGTACGGAACATTCACCGGGGTGTGCATATTGTCTTCGTCCACGAGGTTTAATGTAAATATAATGTAGTGTGCACCAGGGAGATTGCACAAATACACACAGGAGGGGTCGATGGAATAAGCGCCATTAGGTCAGCAAAACAAGGGGAACCATGAGGAATGCATGCAAACATGGCACCAACATCTTTCAACATCAACATGTCCTTCCCTCGTGAACCGCAAGAATCTTTGAGCGCCGGTGTGGAATTCACAAACATAAAGAGCACAAGAACACAACCCCAAAAAGAAATCATAGTTAATCCTTATAAAGTAAAAGTTTTAGTGTCATTCCAAAAGAAGGCACAACCCAAACACTCCATTGGACCGCCATGTATGCCTACACTGGGGTGGCTTTGGGGGTCAATTGATCGGCATAGGCAGTCCCATTAGTCGTGTCTGGGCAAGAAGTAAAGGCGTCAAGTGTCTGTTGTAAAAATAGCACCTGCTTCCTACCCCAAATGTTTCCGTCCCACGACCGCCTCGCCTGGCACTTTCCCTTTGGGCCGTGTCCTCCAAGCGCGACTCCGCCCTCGGCGCGGAAGGGTTCAGGGCTCGTCACAGACTGAGCTGAAGGGGAATGCAGCCATGATTCTCAGTAGTTTTGCATCTTACCACCTGTGGAACCAGGGGGCCCTCGGACGGTCTATGCTTTTCGTCCTTGAAACCACTGGTTATCAGCCATCAGCCATAGTGGCTTTACCTGGATTCACTAGGATAGTGTTCACTCTCTTTGTCCAACCGGTCCAGGCTCCAAAATCATTACAAATACCCGGTTGTACTGGGTAAAGTCTTGGGTCAAGCCCCATGGTTTTTATCCACCAAGTGCAGCCCCCTATATCACAGGGAGCTGCAGGTCTTTCGGTCCAATATAGCCATAGAGGAACTCCATAAGAAGGACCGCCCGTTGCGTCACAGTCGAAGAGGGAAGAAGGAAAGGGCCAATCTTCCAAGGTCTTCCAAGGGTGTTGCTCTGCTGGTGCAATTCCTTTTTGGGGGGAGGTCAAATTTGGAGACGCGCCACCATCTGAATCGCAGTTGCAGGGTGTGAAAACATGCCTCCAGACTTGGTTTTTACACATGATCCACACATCCAAGTCTCCCTTGTCCAGGTGCTTTGAATCACTGAAGTAATTTTATATACTTCGATCCTCAGCGTCCGTCACGCTGCAACCCAAACGCGCTGCAGCTGCACCAGGGGAGCCACTTCTGCCGCAGAAGTGGACGCTCTTTTTTTTTCACCGGCACTGTGGCGCGGTGGCGGGGACGTGGCAGGCACAGCACATCTCACTCAGCGGCGTCGTGCCATGGCACCCCTGCGTGGGCTGGGTGAGATGAGTGACAGGCGGGTCAAATTACAGACCGGAGGGCGTGCGGATAGCTTTTTGTGAGCAACATGGATAAAATGGTTGTCTTTTTCTCGTTCCGGTTCCCCTCAAAAGGCTAGACTTACTAGTCTGGGCCCTTGCTGACAGGTTCAGGTTCCCCTCAAAAAGCGAAGGGCGACCTACTTAGTCTGGGCCCGGCCCTTGGGTGTGTGTTTTTTTGTGCTGTTGCTTTGCGCTCTTGGCAGTTCGGCCCCGATGCCTAACCACGCTAGAGAAGGACATCGATGTTGGAAGACATGGCTTGGTGGGATCTTGTTGTGTTTGTTTTCTTGGCATGTGTGTTGTTTCATGTTTGCAGGTATCGCTCATGGTTCCTCATGTATTCACATGTTTTCCCCCAAGCAGGTTTACCTGTGAGGGGTTCTTACTCCTTTTAAAGGGGTGCATGCTCGGGCCGGATGATTTTGAGTTTGTCTCCGGGCTTGTGTTCCTGGCCGCGTGATTTCACCTTGTCTCCCACTTGTCTCCCAGTAAGCTCTGGATGCTCTCAGTGCTCTGGCCGCATGATTTCAGGCTTGTCTCCCATTTGTCTCCCACTTGTCTCCCAGAAAGCTTGGCCGCATGATTTCACACTTGTCTCCCATTTGTCTCCCACTTGTCTCCGAGTAAGCTCTGGATGCTCTGAGTGCTCTGGCCGCATGATTTTATACTTGTGTCCCATTTGTCTCCCACTTGTCTCCCAGTAAGCTCTGGATGCTCTGAGTGCGCTGGCCGCATGATTTTATACTTGTCTCCCATTTGTCTCCCCCTTGTCTCCCAGTAAGCTCTGGATGCTCTCAGTACTCTGGCCGCATGATTTTATTCCCCAAACAGGTTTAGCTGTGAGGGGTTCTTACTCCTTTGAAAGGGCGGGCCTCGTGATTTTGCATGTGTCTCCTGGCTTGTGTTCCTGCCACACGAATGATGTTGCAGCTGTCTCTCAGTCTGAGCCGCATGATTTTACACTTGTCTCCCGCTTGTCACTTGTCTCCCTCGTCTTCCTGTCTCCAGTACACTCTGCTGCTCTGGCCGCGTGATTGTACACTTGTCTCCCACTTGTCTCCCTTGTCTCCCGTACTCTGGCTTGCCTTCCCCTTGTCTCTCCCTGTCTCCAATACACTCTGGGTGCTCTGGCTGCATGCTTTTGCACTTGTCTCCCACTTGTCTCTCCTTGTCTCCAATACACTCTCTGGGTGCTCTGGCTGCATGCTTTTGCGCTTGTCTCCCTCTGGGTCCCTCTGCCAGTTTACACTTCTCTCCCTGCTTGTCTCCCTTCTTGCTTCACTTGTCTCGGCCTGCTCTGGATACGCTTTTACACTTGTCTCCGCTTGCCTCTTCGCCTGCTCCCTGCTTAGACACTCTTGGCCAAGTGGCTTTACGCTGTCCCACTTGTCTCCCTGCTCGTCTCCCTTCTTGCTACACTTGTCTCCACTTGTCCCCGTGCTTGTCTCCCTCGCTTCTTCACTTGTCTCCCTTCTTGTGTCCCTGCTTGTCTCACATTTTGGTTGAAAGCTTTTAACATCTTTTAGCCAAACAATCATGATAAAGCCACATGTCAGTACAACTCAGCATATTCAGTAGATTTGCGTTCTATTTTCGTCTGAATTGTCGGTTGTGACCTTGAGCCAATTGAGCCAAGTGCTGAAACAAGCCCAGAAGGTCCGAGTTGATCACCGCGAGCTGGAACGGTTTGAGCCGTTGACGGTTTGACAGTTCTGTGGTTAACTTCATAAGCGCACAAACTGTTTGGGGTCTACGCTGGTATAATTTTATTTTCTGATTATATGGTCTTATGAACACAACCCCGTGTGTGTGTGCGTGTTCCACGTCCATTCTTTAGGGGTAGTTAGTAGTAAATCCTTTATGAATCTTTACGAGTCAAAGGCTAAGGGATTAAGTACGAGCATACCTCAGCAACACCTGTATATACCTGTAATATGAGAACATATCGAGCTGTCCCAAGGGCCACGGTCCATGATCCGCCGCTCCGCGCCTCTTCTTGCCTTTCTTGCCTCAGAAGTCCAAACAGAATCAAGATTCGGAAAGTGGGATGAACCATCCAAGCTGTTCGTGGGAAAGCACCTATCACAAAAAATCACATGATCGATGTATTAGAGCAAAACGCGCTACCAGTATGTGTTTTTGGTTGAAGAAAGCTTTATCCGATCAACCAACCCTGGAGAAGATCCATCGGTGATCCAACGTCGTTGCAACTCGTTGTCACTTGAGGACTCCACGGCCCAAGAATCTACTGATGCCTAAGGAACCGGGAAACAAAATTATCATGTTATATCCCTTAGAAGAATATTCACACAATCACCCTAAGCAAAACCAAATCAAGGCGAGGGATACTCCTAACAATCAGCATTCCCCTGTCTGGTGTGGCATGACGCTGTATGCTGTGCTATCTTGTGGGGTTGAGCGCCTTTCCGCCAAAGCTGGAGGTCACAAATGCTCAACGGTCTGCACTCCAAGATCCATTGCGTGCGGAGAGAAAAGAACAGTCACGCCAAAACACACACAGGCAAGGTAAAGGCAAGGAGCGACTAGACAGCTTGTCAACTGTTGAAACAGGCAGGTGCCAGTCAGGCTGATGAGGTCATGTTTACACACTCAACAAACAACCAGTGCCAGTCAGGTTGCCATAGTTTCGATCCTTCCCAGCTTTCTGCAGGCCCTTGGAGCCCTTAGGGCCCTTCAGGCCCTTGGCCATCTTCGGATCCTGGACGGCATCCGGGTATGAAGCAGTGAAAAGTCAAGGTTTTACTCGCTTATGACCAGGGGAGTTGGGTAGTTCATTGAGTTAAAGCGGAAGTTCTGGGAAGGATTCTCCTACTCCTCCTCAGTGGGGAAACACCTTGAGTGAACAAATGTTTGACTTTGAGAGCCAGTCTAACTTCACTCCGTGCCTCCGAGATCTTGGCCCCTGAACCTGCTCCAACAGCTAGGTAATGATTTCAATTGACCCAGCTTGGTGGCTCAACCCGTCTTGACTTCTGTGCGCCTTTTGCCCACCTGGTCAACTTGAGAGTATCCTTAGAGTACTCTCTACAAAAAGCAGTGGTGGAAGTGAGAGCCCTTGTGAACTCCTGGTCTACCCCCGCATCTGTCCGATGAAGGCCATTCTTTTCCGCACAGCAGGTGTGGTCTTCCTTGTTTCCGTGCTTCATTTCTTGCAGCAAAGCATTCTTTGCATCAGAATAGCGCGTGGTCAAGAACTATTAGCAACTCGATTCGTGCCAAAAAACCATGAAAAGGGTCGCTGGGAGTATCCGGATCCGTGTTGATTCCTTATCCATGATAGACTATATATACCAGCAACAGTTGGCGATGATGGTTACATCGGTTGCAGGCCTTTCTCAAAAACAGTTATCTAATCTTTACTGATCGCTACACTGATTTACTGTTACACCCCCTGCCCAAGAGCCCATGTTCTGTTGCCCAGCTCTCCTGTGGCGCTTCCTCTTTGGATTTTCCCTTCAGGTTGGACTTCTTCACACGTTTCTTGCCTCGGCTTCAACACGGAGAAAGGTGTGAACAACACAGCCAAGCTGGATGACTGTCAGAAGTCCTGACCTTTTTCCCAACAAAGACAGGTCCAAGAAATCCCGGGCTCCACCTAACTCTATCCGTTTCATCTGTCCTTGTGTGACGAAAGTGTCCCACTGAGCACCTCGCCACCCTTCGTGGCCGCCTTCGTGGCACCACCCGCGGCCGCGGGCGCCACCCGGTCGTCGTCCAGGAGGTTCTTGCCACCGAGGCCGCCCAACTGCCGCGCCAGTCCCTTGAGACGCTGCTGGTGTTTGAGCTCCTCAGGCGTCTCCTGGGAACAAAAACGGCGGAGAGTGGAGAGTGGGGCAGCGATGGAAGCGTGTTCAGTGTGGGAGATGGGTGGAAGTACTTGAAACCTCACGAGACCGTACCTGGACCCGGTCGTGGGCCGTCGCTCGGTCGCTCGGAGTGGCCACCCATCGGATGAACACCGCGAAACATCCCAAGACAGGTTAAGTGACCTGAACTAGGATGTTTCGCGGATAGTCCCTCTGCCAAGGGACCTTCAACCTTCTGCCAAGGGATAGGTCATAAGACAGGTTAAGTATCCTATTGGGGTACCTATGGGATAGTCGAACTAGGGTCCTTCAACCTCTGTTGGTCCCTCTGCCAAGGATCGGGACGAGCATAAACCACATCGGTGCGGAGCAGGTACCTCGGCTCGCCGCGCTCGGCTCGCCCCAAAGGGGGAAAGTGATCTGAAGGGCGACCTGTCAACGACCGATGGACCGGTCAATTTGACCATGAAACCCTAGGATCATTCCCATGGTTAACGAATGATCTTTACGAACCATTCTTTTACGAACCGGATGTTTTTAACACTGTAATCCACCAGCCTCAACCTGGCTTCTTAATGGGTCCTGGGTCGGCGAACGGGAAGACTTGCTCCAAGTCTTCCAGGGTGTAAAACATACCAGGACCTTCCCTAGGGGTGTTGAATGGTGACTGGTGACCGAAAAAAAGCCGTGTAGGGTTGTCCAGCCAGGTAACCCTTTATTTGGAAGCAGCTGGTACCTGCAAATGCTTCCCATGTCTTCTCCCTATCTCAGTTCAGAATGCGCGTTTCCCCCCCTTCCATCCAGGCTGCTTCGTCCCCTTGGTCACCGCCGAGCCCTCATGTAAGAGAGGCGTCCGACAATCGCCATGGGGGAAGACGCTGGCGGAGCCAATACGCGGGCGAATGGGCCTGGAGCCAGGGGAAAGGTCATGAGGTGAGCGAAGTCTGAGGTTTTACGTCAGTGACCTGATTCATGGTCAGCTTGGGGTAGATGGACTGATAGAACCATCAGGGTTCTGAAGAACCTCAGGTGTTGGGCGTCTGGGGATGATGAATGATGTCTACTTCCCAGGTCCGCTCACACGGACGGTCCGACAGCTCAAATTGAAACCTCAGAGATTCAAGACCCATCCGCCAGTTCCACCAAACCCAGCCGGCTGAAGACCTCATTTAACCAGTGGTTTATCAAACACAAAAAGTGCTACTCAATGAGGTCAGGACCGGGAAAGTGCACCGACTCGAGTCAGAATGGACCAGTGAAGGACATCTGCCCACTGTGGGCCCTTTGAAACACCCCAAGCTTTAGAGACACCTGGCCACCTGGGCACCTGGTCAGATGCTGGCTGCCCCCCTGGCCTGGAGTCCAACGTGCCTTCCTCGTCCGGCTTAGGAGTGAAGAAGGTGGTGCAACCGCCTTCGAAGTCGTCGTTCCTGAAGTCGCTCGGTCTTGGGAGAATTCCGGTCCTTCTTCCTTGGGAAACCCCTGGATTGGTTGAAGGGAACATCTACAGGCAAACATCAGGAAACCATGCTTTTTCACCCCCGAGAGCTAGGGGTTTCCTGCGAATTTTGCCTTAAACTTAAACCAATTCTGAGATGTAAGGGGCTGGGGCTGGGAGGGAGGAAATTCTAGGTCTTTGACACCGAACTTACAATTGTTTTTATCCAAACAACTGCATGGCACCGGCCCATTTACCGACCTTGGGGTGGTTGAAAAACATGGCCGATGGGATGGCATATTCGCTCCATACCATGGATGGTCGGGGCCGGGGTCGAGCACTGGTCTGACCCAAGACTTAGGACCCGGAACACCTGGGGTACCCAACTGGGATAGTCCAGCAGTCGGGTCCTGACCCACCGAACAGTTGGAAGACAAGAATCAAGTAAATAATGAAGGTCAACTTGGACCTTGTGCCACCTCCGTGTGCATCGTAGACATAGCTCTCCTGGCCACCCTCGAAGCTGATACCACTCGCAGGCCAAGCACCATCCAAATGTTTCCGGTACCTGTCTGGCGGGGGCTAAGGTCAGGATGCTTCTCATGTCATTGGCTATACATATTATATAAACTAACTTATAAACATATTATAGACTATATATATAACAACTATAGTACTTCTACATTTGGTGTATCCTAATCCCTGTAGCAATGGATGATGATGGCTAGGTTGCAGGCCTTCCTCTAAAATAATGATGCTCTTGTTTGCCGACTGTTGCAGGTTTCCTAGGACACCCCAAACTGATATAGTCTGCACCAATGTTCCGTAGCCACCCCACCAGTGGACTGCACATGGATGTGCATGGTTCATTTATTCATCTCAAAACATGACAGGGCAGACTTCCTCTGCGAGGGTTTCTTTGATTCACGCGAGCCGGAGAAATTGACATGTCATGAAGGAGGGCCATCCCCTTTTCATCCTTTTACCTCCTTGTTCGACAATGCGTTTGCTTTCACGCATGCCGGATACCCTGTAGAAAAATCAGTCATACCCGCCAAACGCAAAAAAGAGACCGGTCGACGGTCGATCCAAAAAACACCTCAATCTGAGAAACCCCTCTCAATGAAATTGGTTTAAGGGAAGATTTGCGGGAAACCCTTTTTTTCATCACCACAACAACTATGGCTTCCCAGGCTTTCCCGTAGATCTTCCCTGAAACCAAAATCTGGAACGCTTGGCTTCACCACCAACTTGCGCCACTCTACGCTGCTGACCAGTGGCAGGTTCCCGGACAAATAGCGGTAGAAACGCCAGCGGCGGTTGATGCCCAAGAGCTTCTCCCCATGGATCTCGGTCGGCAGCAACGGCATCACACGCTCAAACCTGAGCTTAAGCGAGCCGAGAGAAAGGTGTCTTTTTGGGAATGGATCAGCGTGCAAGAACCAGTGCTCGTTTGGATTATGATGATTATGGTGCTGTCTTAAAGGGGCTCTTCACTGAAAGGGCTTCTGTGGAGTGATATCTTTTATTGGACACACGGGTTGATGCGGCCCCTTGCCCCTCACCTCATGGTCACGAACCGCCACCAGGGCACAGGGATTTGTTCTGCACATCATTGGCCATGAGGACCACATTGTGCGCTCGCTCGTCCAACTGAGATGAGATCGGCACATCTGGACGATATCCTCGACAGCTTCGGCCCAGGAGCAAAGGGGGAGCACGGGGGTGAGGTGAAACCGGTGCACCAACTCCTCCCTGGCGCATGGGAAAAGAGAAACGATGAGAATCTGAAAATTAATGAGAAATCAAACTTCAGTAAGTTGGCCATTCAGGATCTCAACAAGTGGCCGCTCAATTGCGGGCAACATCAGCTTTCCCAAGACTGCGTCAAAACACACAAGTTTAGCGTCCTCAATTGAAAGCTACACTGGCGTTCGATGCGGGAAAGAAATGGACAGAATGCAGAAGAGAATGCATCGAGTCATCCAGAAAGTGGTACGGTATGTACGAACCATTGTTCCCCCCTGCAGACTAACATGGATCCTTTAAACACATTCCTGACCCTAGTGGTCTTGAGGATCCATGCTAACCTGCAGGAGGGTAGCCTCTTTCCCCCTATCATGGTGAGATGTTATGACACTTATCCCCCCTTATCAGGTCTCTCAGAAGTCCCCACGCTACAATTGGTAACACCTATACGCGGAAGATTTAACATGTAATATGGTTTACCTGCAATGTCCGTTCCGCTTAGTCAGATATGGTCATCAAAGCAAGGCGCTAACATCCTCCTCCTCCTAGTTCAAGAATATAAATGTATACTGTATATAATCAGGGCGCCTCTGAACGTGACATCTCATCGCCTCACTACCTCCCAGGAGCTCGTTCAACCTGCGGAATCCCAGAGCCCCCACCCTGTTCATCCGGTCAAGTCTCCAATCTCTTCGGTGGCGCGTCTGAGCTCATCACACCTTGGACTTGCTGCGCAAGAAAGGGACCAAAGTCTTTGCCTGAACGCAAGAAAGGAACAAAAGACACGATATAGCTGTAGGGAACACAGTATACCCTAGAAATCCAAAGACTATATTTTGACCGGCTGGCGTAAAGGAAGTTTCCTTTCAGTTCCCTTAAACACCATTCGTTTTATAATCTTTGACTCCCAGGGTATATATATATATACAGTATATACACATAAACATGCACAACATCTGTGCCCGACATCTGTGCCCAACATCTGGAAGGGGAGGAATAAATCCACTGTGAGGAAATATATAAAAAACGTTCAAAACATCGTCCTGATTCCAAACCAAGACCACTCTTGAGGGCTCAGCACGTCCGTCAGCACGAAGCCACCCTCCACGCCGGGCATCGCAAAGCGCTGTGTCGGGCGCGGTGGAGGGCTTTGTAGCGGGAGCAGCGATGGAGGACAGGTGTAAATGTCCTCGTGGCTTCACCAATGCCGCGGTCAAAGGAGGAGGTCGAGTTGAGGACAGAAGTACCGCTTTAAATACCGAGATGGTTGGGTAAACGTAACTAGCACCAGCTGCGGAGCTGAGACAATTTGTTATATGTAACGAAGGGATGATCAATAGGGCTCCAAGTACCTCCTTACAAGGTGTCTGGGGATGTTTGGGGTGGGTGTCAGGAGGGTCCAGTCATACCTTCTGAGGAGGTACGACTGGAGCCCTAGGGGATGTGTATATGGTTTGTGGATGTTTGTCGGCAAAGGTTGTGTTTGAAATGCTTTACATCAGCTCTTCCAGAGAAAAGCCGCGGGCATTAGTATTAGGCATAATAATAAGCAACAATTTCCAAAGTTTTTGGGGGCAAACCACAGGTGCAAAACCTATACGCCCTTCAGCAGTTAGCATGGATAGCACTTTGAACACAATAACATCAAGCGAAACAATCTTCCTCCTGCAACTTGCCCTGCAAAACCATTGGTTTGGCCTTCTTTTCTTGGCTTCTAGCCTGCGCCTGCAGTGGAAATTCGTTCACAAAACCCAAGCGTCCAAGTCGTAGTGGTTCGGCGGCAGTCGATCTGCTGCCTTCTCGTGCGCCAGAACGCGCCAGGAAGCCACGCCAAGGTGTGTGGGCGGCCCGGCCCCTTTCCGCAGGCTGATGAGAGACAGGAGCCTGAACTTTCCAGGCTCAAGAGCTTGGGCCCATGGGCCCCATGGGCCTACCTTGTAGAGTAAAGATCTGGTATCAGATTGTTGGTATTTGTGAGTCTCACAGTGCAGGCTGATAGTAAAGTTTGAGCTGACCCTGGCTCCAAGAAAGCTCACATAACAACATAACCTTCCACCCAAACGCTCCAAACGACCCTTGGTCCCTCAAAACCTAGGGATTTGAGACCCCAGACCCCTCCATATGAGGGTCCGACCCCTCCATATGAGGGCCCATGAGCGTCTGGGCAGAACTTTTGCTTTGCTGCTGTTCATTCCACTAGGGATCAACATGGAACAAATTGAACAACACATGCCTGCTCCACTTAGACTTCAATTCATGGCATTGACAGCGCTGTGTTGCATGTCTTCCCGGATTCCGGGGTGCGGTCACATGAAGATATTCCATTCAAGAGGCTTGCTGGCCACCGACTTCCCAGAGACCGAGACCGTCTTCTTCTCCTCTTCCCGCTGGCCTGGTTCGATCAAGCCCCACTGGCCTCCACCGAAAACAACACCCCCACCTCCCTGGGAGTTCCGCGACTATGCACAAAAAGGATCAACAAGGATGAAAGGATATCAAAGGCCTCAGTCTTGCCTTTCGCGCAGCGAGACATCATCTTAACAGAACGAATTAAAGGACAACAAAAACACAACTTTTAAGGCTGTCTCAACAAACTTTCACCTCTCCAAAACCCTCCAGCACAACCCCCTAATCCCACTCCAAGTTCATCCAACCCTCATCCAACCTTTCCAAATCCACCCTCGTCATATTCCATGAAGACCTGCCCATCCATCGCTTCATTGAGAAACTCCCTGCTGGTCCATACCAAAACCACCTATACAACATGTCTACAATATTACGCCCTGGGCGCATACAACACGCACCCACGCGCACATCCTCCGCGCAACCCAAAACCCGGCGCAAACGCCCCAAATCCACCTCGCGCCTGCATCGCCCACCTCCGGCGCCCAGGGATCCAACTTCTCCAGCCTTCCCACCTCGCCCCGTGCGCCGCGGCCGAGCGCGACGGGCGGCGCGTCCGGCGCGTACGCGCCGAAGCCGGCGGCGAGGCGCATCACGGCGTCGAGCATCAAGAGCCTCCGGGGGGTGACGTGCATCGGACGGAGTGCCGGGTGCCTGAGGGGTGTCTGACTGCGTGGGCGAAGTAGGGTCGGTGGCCGGCTGGTACCACGTGGCATCAGGTGGTAGTCACTGAAAAGAAGAGGAGGACTTGCTTTGAAGGGGAGCTGGGAATCTGGGAAGTCTTCCATGGCCAATCCAACGAGATGTAAAGAATTACTTCGCACTCGCCATGACCCACAGGCCACAGAACGGCAGGAGCACATGCAAGTTTTCTACATCCACCCTCACCTATTGCAGCTCCATCCTCCCAAGTCCAAACCTACAAGCATATACCCGCATAGCATAATATAGCATAGCAAATCATAGCTACACTCCCTGAAATCATCATAGATTCAGATGTGAAGTGAGAACCAGCCCTCTTTTGGTAGTCGCAGTACTAGGCGCCAAAACTAGCGCCGGGTGACTCCTCTGCATCCCCTTCGGCGACGTCCAACTCGCGCACCCAGCGCTGGTAGGCGCCCAGCTTGGGCCGCTTCTCCGCCGGCTGCTGCCGCAACTCACGCAGCACCCCTGAGTGCGGAGGTGGGTCCGAGGAGGGTTTGAGGAGGGTTTGAGGATGTTTGAGGTCTCAGTGCTCGTGGTTTTGGGAACAAATTCTGGGATAGGGTGGTCTAAATCATGCTAATTAGGTCTCAAGTGATGTCATGGTAGGGTTTGGTTAGGCTGATGTCATCGTGGTTTTACGATGAATGTTTGGTGCCTTCACTAGCTAGTGACCCCCGGCCCCCACACCAGGCCCTGCCGCCACGAGGCGCAAGGCCTCTGGCCACCGGGAACGCTGTCCCAACATCGAGGTGATCCTGCCGGAAAAGGAACATCATCCACACCCGGTTAGCCGGCCAAGGAACACCCTCAAGAGAACTTGCAGGAACCTGGGGACGGCTTCCTGGAATGCAAAAAACAAGAGTTCAACCTATTGCTCATGTGTTTGCTCTTTCTGCAGCCGGTCCATGACCTGGAAGAAGAGATCCTTTCTTGAAGCTCCATGTACACTTTGTCTCACCAGCCTCAGTGTGGTTCTTGACCTATATTTGCCAGTTTCTGGATAAGTGACCGTGGCATCTCCCACGTCCTGAACGCAGGAGACGCCTTCTCCTCACGCAAATGCGCCTCCACCAGGGGATGCAGCGCAGCTCGCAAGGCCTTGCAGCCCGGAGAGAGCAAGTCCTCCACGAGCGGCGGAGAGTCTCACGGTGCGCTTCGGGGCATCGGCGTGCTCGCCGATTTGGGGCCAGCGGCGAGTGCGATTGGCGCAAATGGGAGATGGCCAACAGAGGTGGGTCAGAACCCGAACTAGGCTATCCTATGGGTCCCCCAGGTGACGGGTCCTAGTTACGGTGCTTCAACCTCTGCTGGGGCGAGAGGGGATTCGAGATGATTCGAGACTGATCTGCCACCCTCTGCTGTTGCACATGTGGTTCTCAAGTGCAAACACAAAGTGGTCCACAAGCATCAAGATGGACACAATTCCCGCAGTCGGCTGCCACACTGCCCTCCAAGTGATGTGGCCTCCAAACAAAATAGGAGTACCATTCCGCTTTTGGATTGTTTAATTGGTCGAGGTTTCCCCACCATAGCCCCCAGTCCAGCCCAAGCAAGCAGGAAGTCCAGATGAAGCCAAAACATGCTAAAGCCTCCACCCGCTCAACCAGCTCCATCTCGCTTCACCGGCTGTTTTCTCTGAGAAAACAAGGCGGGCTCCTCCGGCTGCTGCGCCAAGCGCCGGAAGGTCTCCAACGCTGCGCCCAGCTCCGCGTCTGTAGGAGTGGACGTGTCGGTCGGGTGGAGGAGATCTTCGGCGGGGCGCTTCTTGGCCTGGCGGCCGGAGGGTCATCTGGGAGGGTCTGAGAAGGGTCGTTCTAGGGGGTGGTGGATCTATATCCCGTTAGTTATATCCCTATATATACAAATGCAGTTGACCCAGGTCCAAACCTGGTCTGACTGACCTCCTTAGAGTAGTATTTTTATGACCAACTCCCGTCATTCAGTGAGGTCTTCGACTAGTGTAGAGTTGGATGATTCTTGGTCCCGACTGGTCTCCCCTGGGCCGTTCCAATAGACCATTCCTTCGCCGCTTTCGCCCGTCAAAGGTGTGAGACCACCCGACAGCCCCGCGGCCCAAATCTGGGGAGAATCAAACACCGAACCAACAGAGGTTGAAGGACCCGAACTAGCCTATCCCATAGGTACCCAGTTCAGGTCACTGAACCTCTCTTGGTTCTCATCGTTTCATGGCTCCAGTTGACAGCTTATATCTCTTAGACACTTGGGTCCTCAAACTATCGGTCTGCTTAGATGCACAGCATCACAAAGCTGGAGACAACGACACGTCTGCCTTAGCCTTCGCAAGCCAACATGTAACATGCACCCTCATGGAGATATGTCATCAAGTTAATGTCAACAGGAAAAGCTTATAAAAACAAGTCAATAGATTGGCTCCCCGCACCTGCGCTTTGCCCTTGACATTGCCATTCTTCACGCCGCTCTCGGCCGAGTCCAAGGCATACTTGGCGGCGCGCAGAAGGACCAAAGGCTTCAAGGCTTCGAGGAGTTCGCCTGCGGAATCAGCCCGTTCAACCCAGTGACCTTAAATAGGACCCGGAAAACCTGGGGTACCCTGGCCTGGGACAGTCGAACTAGGGTTCTTCGACCTCTGTTGGTCAGTTATGGTCAGTTGGGCACAAGCATCCTGTAAGTGTAGTGGAAGTTGGTGCTCAAGATCACCTCCCAGGAGGTAGCGCCCATCCCCATCCCCAAGTTGGCGCCCCAGATCGACCGGAGCAGAAAGAAACCACAAAAACACTCCACCCACGACCCACTGACTGCAGGAGTTCCGATCTCCCGCCCACACCTCGATCCTTCGCGGCACCCGCCGCGCACCACTGCACCACCTTCACCGCCGCGGACGTCGGCGCCGCGCTCGGCGCCGCGGACGTCGGCGCGGGCGGTAGGGCGCCCGCGGTGGTGCGGCGCTTCTTCTTCGCCATGGGAGGTGAGGTGGAAAGACGTGAGGTTGGAAGGTCAGTGCTGCCCTTTTGCTTTGAATCAATCCCAGCTACAAAAATCCCAGGTGGCGATGAAGTGGTGCTTCATATTGGCTTATGATGTCTCAGCAAAGTGGTCCCATCTGGCATTTCAATCCTTGAAAGGATTGCTGGTCCACTTCACGCAGGAGTTGATGGTGCTTGTGTTGGAGGTGCGGCATGCCCAAACATCTCTCGAAAAATGGTGGCTGCCCGGTCTGCCCGCAATGGGTCTTCTGCCACTCTTTTCTCAAGCCAAACATCAGCGGACGATGCTCACAGGTCTGACTGTAAATAGAAGCTCTGAGATGAACCTGTTCTGCAGAAGAACAAGCGGTGATTCGATCTGTGCAAGGCATTCAAGGATGGAGAACCAAAAGGATTATAACTTATATCACGTGTCACTTATGATGATGTTCAAAACAATTATCAAAAATCAAAATAAACCTCAAACATCCTCCAAAAGAAACAGCATGAAACAACATCTTCCAGAACGGCAGTGGATGGAAAATGAACCCATCTTCGGAGTGGGTGGGATGTGTGGGTAGTTGTGGGTGCGCTGGAAGCTGTGCTTGGGGCTGTGTAGTTCATGGCGACCGGACTTGGTTCCCCTAGTCAGTGTGGAAGGGGTTGGCGGTTGGCCGTTGGCCTTGGTGGTCTTCTTGGTTGGCCTTGGTTGGCCTTGGTGGTCTTTTCAGTTTGAATCCAATGAAGTGATTGATCACTGAATCTAATGCCTTGTCTGATGTTGCTCGCGGTGTTCGTCGAATGTTGCCGAGCACGACCTGGTTGTTTCCTCAATGAGCCTTAATTAAGGTCTTAAGTTGCCTTCGCAGTTTCAATTGAATTTGTACATTATATATGTTGTATATAACTCTTCTTGTAGCGTCCCTAAAGCTTGTGAACATTCAATTTAAAAAGTCCACGCCTCGCGTCCAAACTGGCCTGAGTCAACCAGGTCAAGCCAGCCGCTTGGAGACGCTCTCGTCTGGGTTCCTGCGACCTCGGATCTGATGTCAAACCACCGTCCTCCTCATAAGAACGAACACGGAGGAGAACTCCAATGTTTATTAAATGTTCGTCTTGTGTGATGCTGTGTGTTCCTCCAGCGATGGTGGAGTTTTTCCAAAGACCTGAATTAAAAAAGCTGTCAACGCAAAAGCAATAGTCCACGTCAGCCGTGATCACACCAAGCACCTAACTGTTGAAGCCTTTAGACAGACTTCATCAACTCTCCATGTGACTTGACATCCCAACAAAGGTTGAAGGACCCTAGTTCGACTATCCCATAACTACCCCAGGTGACGGGTCCTATTTACGGTCACTGGCTACCTCTCTTGGTCAGTCAAGAGACCGACTATAGCGGTGGTTCACCCGGCGAAGTCCAAAGACCCCAAGACCTTTGAACCCAAAGACCCTGTGAAGGCAAGAATCGGACGTTCATGAAGAGGGCAACGTCCGCCATAGGACGTGCCACCGGATGCCGCCAGCTCAGCACAACATGTAGATCTTCTTAGCTGCATGCCTCATGCCACCAAATTCATCCAAATTCCATCACTCCACCACCCGAAGCTACGGGTACAGAGTGTCTCTAAGAATCAAAGGTCACTGGTGGGATTTCTGTGCCAATTTCTCGCGCTGTCTCCGGTCACCTCCCGAACGTGGAGCAAGGAAGGCCATCGGCCATCAAGGTCGACAGAACCTCATCAAACACCAGGCCGTTCGGATGCCCGAGCACGGCTTATGGCATTGCCATGCCCCTGCACCATCGAAATATCCACACGCCCATCAAATCAGGCATGTCCAAAGCTTCGGACTTCCAACCCGGTGATTCATTCCCAGATCGGAGCACGCGAACCGGCGGGATCGCGACCCACTCCTTCCCCGTCGCGCGCCTCCGCGGCGCAGTGTGTGGCGTCCCCGCGGTGCAGTGTGTGGCGCCTTGGATGGGGTTGAGCTTCGGGGGCAGCACATCTGAACCGCATCAGCTTGGATTTTGGGGCAGCACATCGCCCACCGAGGCCTTTATCCCCAACAACCGTGTTTGAGGTCTTGGAACGCTAGGGTGTGGAAAGCCTAAAAGCCCAAAAGATTCTGGTCATTATAAAAGGCCGTAAGAAGCCCTTAAAAAACTCTCACACAAGTCATGCTAAGTTCCTTGTCTTTCCCTTCTTCACTGCTTGCGGTTCCTTTTCTGTGCCGCATGCCAAGCCTGTCAGCCGGCTTCGCTGTTAAAGCACCTTCGATGACTTCAACGGCTTTATAACATGCTGCCCACAATGGGCTTGACTTGCAGCTTCGCAAGAACATGAAGTGGTAGCGGCTGCCTGATTCAACAGCCGGCCGGACCTAGTACAAAATCCGCACTGTTCCGCCCTGTTCCCTACTACAAAATCCGGGTTTTCAAAATCCTTAGCTTTCCCATGCAGCTTCCAAATCACTGGGCTCACCACAAGGAGGGCAAACCATTCTCTTTCACCAACTGCTTGGCCTCCTTCTCGGTCACCTCCTTCACCACCGCTCCGTTCTGGAGCTTTTGGTAGCCACCTCCTGCCAGGCGTCTCACTCCGACGTCCTTGGGCCGACTCTCTTCGGCGAGTTGCGCATCCACATCTCCGTTGACGTAGCAATAGAGGCCTCTCCCATGCCGCTGGTCGTGGGCAAATTCCCCCTCATAGGAGTCGCCGTTGGCGAAGCGATGCAGCCCGCTGCCATGTTGTTGGTTGTTCGCCCATTCCCCCTCATAGGTGTGGCCATTTCCTCCGCGGATCACCCCACTTCCGTGGCGCTGATCGTTCACCCATTGGCCGTCATAGCTGGTACCATCAGGTTCGGTCATCTTGCCTCGGCCATGCTTGAGGTTCTCCTCAAAGTCGCCGACGTAGATGCCCCCCGTCGGCGTAGGTGGATCTGGCTTTGCCATGGACCAGGCCATCTTTCATGGGGAGTTCGGTGCCCTCGAGTGGCTCCAGCAGCTCGTTCGCCATCTCCAAGTCCTCCTTCATCTTTGTGGACCACTGGGCTTGGGCCTTCTCCATGGCTACCTCGAAGACATGTGTCCAATACGGACTGTCAAAGTGATCAGGAGTTCGTTGGAAATATTCGAGGTCGTTGCAGGCCAGCACGTAGATGGCGATCCTGGGGACTCCGAGCCACATTGACATATCCTGCTCCGCCACCTGCATGTGGGTCTTCTCGCGGTTGGCTCCTTGTTGGATCTGCAGGACAAACCCTTTGGTCTCCTTCACCCGGGGGGTCGATTTTAGGCATTTGGGCATCGTTCTTACTAGAACAGGACGTGGCAGCTCTTTTCTGGCCACGTGGGCTGCCCACCCTCGAATGTGGCAGGGCCCAGAAGCATCAGTGGTCAAACAGGCATGGTTTTCAAACAAAAGCTCAACAATGAACTGCAAATTCTGCGTCTTATGTGGCAAAGGCCACCAAGCCTGCACTATTCCAAACATGAAGTACCTTCACTCTCTTACCCTCTCTCTCTCTCTCTATTGGGTTGTTGCCTCTTCCGGCACCAAGGACGCATTGACGTACAGGTTCTGGGCATATGTGTTTCATGTTTAGTGCTCACGAGTTTCGTTTTT
>CAXAMN010012925.1:85032-113297 GCA_963970005.1 Durusdinium trenchii
CAGGCCAACATGCTTCAAAGTGCACTTCTGCATGGGCATCCTCCTCACCAACGCTCTTTTCTTCTATGGTGAGGTCTTTCCCTGATATCAGTGCCAAGCCTCTTAGCCAGAATTGCCTCGGACGACGCGTCCACCCAACTTCATGCGCCCACGTCTTCAAAGGCCTCATTTGCATCTTCGCTCCGACAATCCGCGCGTCAGCGGCATCAAAGAAAACGTTCTCGTATAGTTCAATCACACTCCATGGCCGTTCATTTGGGAGCTCACCTGCTTCTTTCAGCCATCCCGCAATCTGCAGCATGTCATCAAGCAGCCTCCCCATTTCGCTGTCTGCACCTTCGCGCTGGCTCTTCAAGCGGCTTTGCTCAACGCATGGCCAGCCCCCGCAGACTAGGACCCGTCGAGCTCGGCAGAAAGTCCTTTTCCACCTCAGTACATCCTCCCGGGTGATCTCTTTGATGTCGCTGTAGAACATACTGTGTGGGTGATGCCCTTTCTGAAGTTTTCTGGCCTTCGGGTTGAGGTCGACAAAAATGAGTCCCATGGGGACCACCCCTAGCAATTGCAAAGCCTTCGAGAGCCCTCCGGCCCCTCCGAACAATTCAACAACCAGGATCTCATCTGCTAAAGCTCCGCCCTGGCAGTGGCTATCCAGTGCGAGAAGATGCGCGCGTACATCCCCCACTTTGGATAGCCCCACCGAATGGCACGCTCCACCACCTTCCTCTGAGGCATCTGTGGCCCACACTCGTCCATCCAATTGACACTGGGTGTTCATCCAGTGCATCGGGAGCGCCATGGTCAGCAGCCAGAGTTCATCAATCACCTGATGTGGAATCACTCCCTTGCCATAATTGTGGATGAACTTGTATACCTGGTCAAGCAGGCAAGCAGTAGTCCGGTTGTATTGGCACGAATGCATATGCTTTGAGACTGTTGTCATGAACTCATTCAAGCTCACCTTCATGCTTCCCTCGGTTCGAATCAAATGCAGGGTGGCTCCCATCAGGGCACGCCGGAACCCAAGGTTGGATCCCACGTGGTTCTCAAGCATCTCTGCGCCCAAGGTCTGCCATGACCGCACGCCCTCTGCGGCTTTCTTCGGATCACGGCCCACCGTGTGTTCATGATAGACTTGCCTCAGCTGCAGCTGCACTTCAGAAGCTTTTCCCTCATATCGGCCCACCTCCGACTCGTTCACAACCATCACTTGATCAAAGTTGTCCACATAGAAGCTGAACCACTGTCTTGGGGTCAGCAGGTCTCCATGTGGTAACGGATGGCCGAGCCTGAGGAGGTGACTTGGGGGCACTCCAGCTACCGCTCCCATCTCCTCATGCACAACCTGTATCAGGTCAACAATGTTCTTCCATCCCATTGGAGCTGAACAGACTCGAGGTCTCAGCGGTGGTCCTGATCGCCCAAATGCCTCGGCTGATGCCTTTCGGCTCAAGGTGAAGTACCCACGCCAGGCATAGCCAGGACGATAAATGTGGAAGCAATGCTTCTGGTCCTCGGCAAAGAACAGCGACACCTCCCCTTCTTGGACAATCATCTGTCCAAAGAGTGGCCCATAGGACATCTGGGTTGAGGCTCGCTCCGGGAATCTTCCTTGCAAACCATTCGACGGGATCAGATTTATGATCAATCGCAGGCACCTTGTCCACTCCCCTGAAGCTTCTTGCTTCCATGCTTTGTGGACACCAAAGGCTCCATTCAGCACCGGCTTCCCCTTGTGGCGCACCGTCTCCTCCTCGACTTCTGCCTCAAACATGCCGGCCACCACAAGGGACTTCACGATCTTGTCCCATTCAGCAGGACTTTCAACATGAACCGGTGCAGTGTATCGTGGATTGATCACCTCATCGTCATCCAGCCTCACCAGCGCCGGGTTGACAGCGTACTCACGGATGCGCTCCGGGAGCACTGACGCCAACTCGACACGAGCAGCCTCCCCAGCTTTGGGGATTGAAGGCTCAATGGCTCTCAGCGTCAGCGGGTAGCACTTCCGCCACTCCTTCCCTGTGTAGAGCTCCCCAAGTTGTTCGCTCTCATCATGCCAAGGCCCTATCCTCACAGATTCCCCTGAGTTGCCAAAGGTTCTCGCATTCCACTTCAACTTCTCCATCACGGGAACTTGGCACTCAAGCAATGTTTTGGAGTGGAACAAAGTCTGCGTCAGCAGCCTGTCCTTCCCGATGTACATGTAGTTGAGCAGCACTACTTGGAGCCAAACCCATGCATCCACACCCGCGACTGGGACCCAGTTGTCCAAGGATTCCTTGCTCCCAGCCTCCGGCTGTCCCAATCTGACCTTCTCAAGCACCCGGCGAACTTCAATCTCGGCCTCCGTGTCATCAGGCAAAGGCAATGGCAGCACTTCCTGGAAGGGCTGTGAACTACCCAAGGGCCCCACTGCGCACAGCTCCATCAGGATCACTGCTGTCCCAAGGAGTGAGGGTCGCACTCTCACCATCTCCTTGAGCACGATCCCCAGTTGAAGAGTAGTCATAGCTCCCTCCAGGAACGCCTCAACCTGCTGATAATATTCTCTCCCTCCATGCCGTGGTCCTTGCCCTGTTCCGCCTCTCAGACCGAAATAGTCCACCGTGCTCTGAGCCATCTCCAAGCTGTCACCCTCATCAATGTAGAGTGGACGACCTTCTAAGAGTCGTCGTGCCACTCTGGTGTCCAGTCGGTCACGATTTGCCTGCCCCAACGGGCTTGCGGTCAACCTTTTGGATCCATCGCCCACATAGATGCCTCCATCACTGCGCCATTGCAGCCACTCCCCCGACACCCAACGAATGATCACCCCGTGATGACGGCCGGCCTCCGGCCCCTCTACATGGTGATCACTCCTACAGCCTTCGGGGGCACAAACCATCTCATCAGGGGCACTCTCACTGTAAAGCTCATGGTACTTCCGTGTCAGGATGTTTGCAATCTCCAGCGGCTCTTTGCCGCAGTTGCTCTCCAAGATGGCCTTCACCCTTTGCGACCTGACATCCTTTCTGTCAGCACTTGCACCTTCCATGATCTCGTTCACCAATGGGGTGAGCACCTCTGGAAGCAACCTCTGATCTTGCTTCACTTCTTCCATTTCCCCCGGCCTTTCTTCCCGCGGCCTTTCCCTTTTGCGGGATCTCCCACGTCGTTCAAGGGGGCTGTCCCATCGGTCACCACTGCGTCTCCGCCGCCGTCTCCTTTTGGCTGACCTTTGCCTCCCTTCCATTCTCCTTTCCAACCCCGAGGGGCCCAGGCCATCTGCTGCAGTTTCAGGTCTGCTTTCCGCTCGGCCTGCACAGCTTTTAGCTCTTGGCGGAAATAGCTGTGCTCCTCGTCCGCGTGGGTCAGTTCGAGGTATTGGGCCTGTGCCCAGCTGCCCTGATCGGCTGCGAGCTCTATAGCCTTCTGCCGCTGAATCAAGACGTCGAGTCCCCGCAGAATGTCGTTGCTTGCCAAGAGGTCCACGACTGTCATGATGGTCTCCATCTCCTTCATAGTTCTTATGCCGAAGTGTGACGAACTTCGCCGGGGAACCAACCACTGATGGAGGTAAGCCCTCGCACATGGGGGGAACATCTCGTGATGTTTTGTTCCCGCCTCTCTCCCGGCCGACCGCTCCAGAAGTTCTTGATACTTCAACAATGTCAAATTGGCCAGGTGGCCTGGCTGCTCCTGATGGATTTGACGTAAACGGTCGACCCCCTCCGGGAGAGAGGCTACGCGAAAAACCTCCTCGCCTGAAGAAGAACTTGAGCTACTCTTCGATCCTTTGCCTTCCTTCTTGCCCCTCTTCTTCCTCCTTTTCTTGTTCAATCGAAGGGCACTGTCTCGGCTCTTCACTCCCTCACGTTTGTCCAACTCCTCCCTGTAGGTCGAACTCGACTCTTCTCCTTTCTCCTTGGCACGCCGACGCTTTGCCTCCCCTGCCCCCCCGGAAATGCTCTCCCGAGGTGACGCTGGAGACTCTGCGTCAGGCGCCTTTCCTCCTCCCGACAACGCCGCTGCAAGTCCAGTGAGGCCTTCCGCTCCAGGAAGTACAGGGGTGAGCCCAACTCCATCTGAACCATAGGGCCGGGCTTCGCTCTTGTGATCCTTCTTGGAGTCTCCCTTCCTTAGCCTATGTCCCTCCAGGATCTCATGCATAGTTGCTTTCCCCTCAGGTGTCAACCAGCTCAACCGTTCATGGCCATCCCCTTCAAGCATCCGATACACATCAATGTGTGTCACCTGGCGGAACGGAGTCTCGACCCCGCAAGTCTTGCAAGGGCGTCCGCAAAGATGTATCCGATGCAGTCTCCCCTCTTTCAGGGGACCATGTTCATTTTGATGCCACCAGGTGTAGTAGTCGTCCTGGATGCTTAGGAAGTGGCACCCCCACACTTGTCCCTCTTCTTCTGCTTCATCAATCTCCTTCGCAGCTAGGATCAGGAGCGCATGTCCTTGGGGCCTGCACTTGTCGTCATACATGACGGCCTCCACTACCACTCCAGAAGCCAGGCCTTCGTAGTGTTCAGGCCTGGCCCTGGCCCCGGTTTTCCGCCACCGGGAGGCCATTGCAGCTCCGCGGTCTTACCCCTCAGGCTGAGTATCCCTCACCCCCCTCTGTTGACCTTCCCCGCACGCGTGCAGGTCAGGTAGTCAGAGGTGGGAGAGGGTGTCTCACCAAGAGGGGGCCGGGAGGCTCTTTAACTCCTCTACTCTATGGTAGGGGGCTTAAGCTTTAAACAGAGGAAAACATTAAAACTTACTCCTTCGCACTAAACTGCAGGGGAACCTGTTTACTTGTTGACCATGTTGCCTTCGGCATATGTTTAAAGGGGTTCCGTTCGTGTTGAAAAACAATTGGATGCAATTGGTTATTCCTTTCGAGTACTCCTGATTTCATGCATGGCTGCATGACCCTTTAGCTCTTTGCTCGCCTGCTTCAGGTTGTCCTGGAACGTGCGAAGCCAGCGGGCGTCTCCCTCATCTTTTCCGTACATCATTTCGTTGTCGACGTTGGGATTGTAAACAGTGACTCCCAACTTCTCGAGCTCTGTCTTCACTTGCTTGGACACTTCCGTCCAATGCTCTCTGAACTTGGTGGATAGCACTACATGGGGTATCCCCGGTGTCCGGTCCTTAAAACCAAATGCGGCGGGAGCAGCATAGCCGCTCTGAACTTCTTTCGAAGCCTTGGAACTCGCATATCCCTCCAACAAGCTCGGAGCAAAGACTTCTTCCGTCTCTGGACTGGCAGCGGCATGGCAACAAGAAAACATGGCGAAGCGGCGAAAGCAAGGTGTTCTTTTCTTCTCCGCCTGAGCCGGGAAAGCCTCACGGATTGAAGGCTTCGACGCTGAGTCATATGCCACATCAACTTGGTGATGTTGGACCGAGGAGGGGCAGTTTGGAATAGCCTTGAAACTTCTTTGTGGCAGCAGAAGGCCAGAATCAGCGGTGTCTTTTTGGCACTGAGTCATACAGCACCAGCACCGACCTATAGAGCTTAGTCCGACTGGAAGCGCTTCAGTCAGCCGACCGAGAGTGACCCAAATGACGCAGTCAAGGCGCCATCCCGGCGCAACAGTGATCTGGTCGGTGCCCCTGCCACCCGTTGCGCAAGAGCCTCTTCCAACGGAGACTCGGACAGAATCGTTGGAGGTCCGTGCCACCTCGCGCGAGATGGTCCAATGCTGGACTGGTCAAAGTCGGAACTACATATAGATCATATAGCGGCTTGACATACCCGACCAAACAAGGTCAATTCTCTTTTAACGTTGTCATGTCTATATGGCATATAGGAGGTGATGACTGGGGGGAGGTGAGGATCCACGTGGTCGCCTCCATCCGTCGGACATTGTCAGTGAAGACGCGACCCAAACGCTGCCTGTTTGGGACTACCATGTTCGCCGATCAGGTGGGGGTGGTTTTGGCGGGGTCCATGTCAATGTAAGCATATCTTCCATACCAGCACACGTCACCACCTGCGACGTTTTCCGTCTGGAACAGCCACCATTTCGGAGACCTGTTGGAGGGTCCTGGTACATGGAGTGTATGGGAGAGTGAATGGATGCGACATGTTCCTGGCCCAGCGACATGGGTTTGGGTTCTCCACGGCGGCACGAGGGCAACATAGCCCTAATACTTTGGAGCTGAGCACCATCAGGAACACTTCAGTCAGCAGTCTACCAAGGACGACTTTTTGGTTGTATACAACCCGCCAGCCAAGGCGCACAACGCGCACAACGCGATCTGGTTCTGAAAAACAAGGCCTTCCACAACCCTCAGGGAGGACATCTGGATGAAACCTGCTTGGGAACTGGCATCTTGAGGTGGGTACCCCAGGTTTTCCGGGTCCTATTGACGGTCACTGGCTACCTCTCTTGGTTGTTGGTGCATTTCTGCTTGAAAACCCCGTCGTTTCAACTGATGCGGCCCCTCTTCTTCGGATGTTCCTCTCCCGTCCGCCGTCCCGTCCCGCCGTCTCGATCGGACCCTCGGACTCGCGGCACGGATCGCCGCGGCACGGAGGATCCTCACCGTGGCGGTTGGGGGAAGAGCAGTGCGAGATCTACACGGTTCATGTGGAAGACTCAAGGCTTCTCTCTCTCAACAAACCACTGGTGAATCTGGTGATCTGAACTGGTGCTTCGACTGTAGGAGGCCTTGAGGATCCTTGATCGTGTTTTAATGGTGAAAATCACTGCTGGCGCAGCAGGGGTGGTTGTTATCGTACCTTTAGTATCCTTTAGTCACATCAACTCTTCTGAAAAGTAGCCCGGTAGCTGTATAATGCTGCTGTGTATAGTCCGTTCGGACCATGTCTAATGTCAATGTGACCCCCTCACACGACTGTAAATATATAATTGAGAATGCATTTGTATGCATTTGCCATTTGTCATTCCACTCAGAGCCTCAGCACTTCATTGCTTGCGGTTCCTTTTCTGCCAAAAGCCAAAGCCTCTCTGCCAGCTTTGCTGTTGAGCATCTTTGATGACTTCAACGGCTTTTCCAAACACTACCCGCAAAGGACTTGACTTGCAGCAAAAGGACTTGACTTGCAGCTGCCTGATTCAACAAACGGCCTGTCTAGCTGCCTGGTACGAAATCTTCGCAACCACTGGGCTGACCACAGCGAGATCAAACCAGTCTCCTTCATTCTTCAAGGGTTTTCAAAATCCTTAGCTTTCCCATGCAGCTTCCAAATCACTGGGCTCACCACAGGGAGGGCAAACCATTCTCTTTCACCAACTGCTTGGCCTCCTCCTCGGTCACCTCCTTCACCACCGCTCCGTCCTGGAGCTTTTGGTAGCCGCGACCACGTCTCACTCCAAGGCCGATTACTTCATCCCATTGCGACCAGCCCGTCTCCCTCATCCCGTTGGCGAAGCGGTAGAGGCCTTTCCTTGGCACCAACGAGGTGAGTCAGAACCCGAATTATGTTCGACTATCCCAGGCCAGGGTACCCCACAGGTGTTCCGGAACCTAGTAGTTCGGTCACTTGACCTCTCTTGGTTAGGAAGCCGGGAAAAGCCATGCCAAAGATTCGCCCGACCTTGGGGGATTCGCTGGGTTGCACACCGCCGTCGTACAACAGAAAGATACGGCCCTGGAAGATGAACATGGAACCAGCAAACCATAGGAAAATCGTCTTCCAAACCTGCAGAGGTTAAGTGACCTTATAGGACCCTACAGGAGTACCTATAGGATAGTCATATAGGGTTCTTCAACCTCTGCTGGAAGGCCCATTCCGGGGTGTGACCCTAAGCAAGAACCATGTCTCCCATGCCTCTTGTCGTGCGCAAATTCGCCTTCATAGACATCGCCGTTGACTAAGCGGAGCAGCCCTCTCCCCTGCGCTTTCTCATGGACAAAGTCGCCCTCATAGGAGCTGCCATCTGGCCAGATCTCTTTGCCTTGGAGTTGCTATCGGGGAACATCCAGGAACCGGTTATAATAAATATACTAACCAAGACCTTCAAAGTGACCCTTTGATATCCCAGGATGAGGTCACTTAGGTCTGCACAAGGTCACTTAGAGACTCCAAAGAGGTCACTTTGAAGGTCCTGGAAGTAAGGAATCCTCCCCACCAGGACCTTCAGTACGTGACCAGCCTTGAGATCCTAGTGGCTGAGGTTACCAGTCTGTCCCTAAAGAGGTCACAAACAGAGACTCCAAAGAGGTCACTTTTCAGGTCCAAGCAGAAGGCTTTTCACCCCCACCAAACTGACGGTCTCACCCCCTCACCCCCTCCGGGTGCCAGGTGACCCCGACCGTGCTTCCTGCTTCGCTCGAGGTCCCCGACGTAGATCGACCCCTCGGGGAAGATGCACTTGGCCTTGCCAGTGATGAAGCCATCCTTGATGGGGAGCTCTTGGCCTGGGAGGGCCTCAAACACTTCACTGGCCATCTCGACCTCTCTTCGAATGCCCGTGGCCCACTGGGCTTGGGCCTTCTCTAGGGCTCCTTGGAAGCAGTCCGGCAGAAACTGAATGTTTTCCACGGCATAAAGTCCGATCTTGGGCACATCGATGTAGCCGGCCAGTTTCTCCTCCGCTTCTTGCATGAAGGTCTTCTCTCGCTTGAGACCCTGCTGCACTTGCAGCAAGAAACCCCTGGTGGCCTTGGCCTTATCAAGGTTCTCCTCGAAACTCAGAAGCCAACGATCATCTGCCTTCCCTTCAATCTCCATTTTCTTGCCTTGGAGTTGCTCGACAGGACATGGAACAAAACAGTGGTTTCAGAGCAGATGCCACAAACCCATAAAGATGTGCGTTTTTTAATAATATCGGCGATCGGGATATATCTGGGTCCATTCAAACCACCTTTTTGGGAGAAAGAAAGCGGCCCCAAAAAGGAATCCGCATTAGAGCGCCTGTGAAGGGAAGTTTTTTTTCACAGCAAAGCCCAGTTGCATAGCTCCACGTTATCCGTGTTCGGATTGTAAACCGAACACCCAACCTTGGATTTGGTGATTCGGAAGCCCAGGGGAGGAAAAAACAAACAACAAACAAACAAATTCACCAGGTTAGGGGATTCACCCAGTTCGGGAAAGAATAATCTGATCCGCAAAAGCCAGGCAACCTTTTCGAGACCTGCCTTGATCTGCTTGGAGACGATTAGCCAGAAACCTTGGTACTTCGTAGAGAGCACCACATGGGGTTTCCGAGTGACATATCCTCCGGAGCTTGGAGCCCCAAATAGCTCTTCTGTCTCAGGACTGGGTCTGGCATCGCAACAAAGCATGGCGTGCAGCTCTTCTTTGACTGCTTGAGCTGGGACACAGCTTCATTCATAAGCCGCCGACTTCAAGTGAGCTTTCCCCAGAAACAACGATGGCTCACAGAAATAGCATCTAACTCACAGAAATTTTGGCCCAGTTGGAGAGCACAAAACATCACACAACTCTTGACAAACCCGAAAAGCCTCCAATCATCAGACTTGATGATTGATCATCCGAAAGCGGGAACATCTCCGTATATACTTCATGTTACTTCAAAAATCTAAAACACCGAACCCAGATTCTTCAGTGCACGGTAAGCCTACCAAACACACTACTCATCACTACTCTATGATACTCAAGGGCCATTGGCCACACCAAGTGCTCTCCCTTGCACCCGCCCCAAACCAGCACCCCTCCTGCCGGCCGCTGGCGTGTGATCCGCGCGCGGCAGAAGCAGCGCCATGCGAGCTGGTTTCACGCACAGTGAGGCAACCGGGAAACGGGTGCGCGCGGGTTGGATGATGGATCATTTGGGGTGCTGGCACTGGTGCAATCTGGACATGGAAAAAGCAAATCCATCTCCAGTTTGCACTTGCCTTGGGTTGAGAGTGGAGTGTGAGGACTTGTAGAGGGGTGTGCTGCTTGGAAGTGAGTGGCAGACTGGCCTTCTGCCGCTTCTGCCAATGATCCAGCCAAAAACTGCAGCATATATATATATATATGGACTCCCAAAGCTACACGCGCGGGTTTCACAGAAGACCCTGCTACAGTAAGGTCACATGCTGACCCCTCCAAGAAGATCCAAGAAGCACGTGTTGAGGACCAAGCGTGTCTCTGTGTCACGATTGGTTGAGGCTAAGCTTGGATCCACCAGCCAGTTCCAAACACGACTACGACTAGCTGTGGGAAATGGCTCTTGTTGGCTCCTTGCCGTGGATGTTGGAGTACCTAAGAGGGGTGGGTTAGAACCTGAATGATTTCGACTATCCCAGGCGGGCCGGGGTACCCCAGGTGTTCCGGCTCCTAGTTCAGGTCACTTAATGGTATGATGAGTTGGGAATTCCCTCCCAAACTCATCAGACGATCCGACCACTGGGGCTCCGAGGCAAGGCCAACTCATCCTTTCGCACTTGCCAACGCTGCTCCTCGGCCTGCTGATCCGAGCCAAGAAGTCACCAAAGTCACCTTGAAAGACCGTTCCTTGTAAACCTTCACATCGAATCATTTAAAATAGGAGGGGATAAACCAACCCCAACGCTTTGAGCGGGTCAGCAACCACACCAGTGCCATCCCCTTCGATGTGGCCCGTCCGCCTCCGGGCGTCCCGTCCCGCCTTGAGGCGGAAGATGCTCTCGTCGCGTTCCGAGCGCATGGCTTCCAGCCTCCGACTGGGGGCCATTGGTGTGTGGCCATCGTGGCCAAAGCCGTTGGGCTATTGAAAGAAGGGTGGTCTTTAAAGCAAGGCTCACTTGTAAACACATGCGGGGGAACCGTTGTTCCAGACAAAACGTCATGAACATCATGAAAGACTGGATTTAATGGTTGTTGACCTGGTTGACCTGGTTTTGTAAAGTGTAGTCTAAAGACCTTCGAGAGACAATGGTCGCTCAGCAACCATTGCATCAATGGTGGGCCAAAAATACTGTAGGGCTCGGTGTTCATCCACTACCAGAGGGTTGGGAAGGGTCCTAACAGACTCAAATTATCTTAAATTGGTGACCTGGTCGAGGGTCTTGGTAGAGGTCCTTTTTGAGTCTGTTAGAGGTCTTTGATTGCTCATAGATTTCTCTGGCAGCCACCTCAAACAGTCAGGGGACCGGCTGGCTGGTGCGTTGGGGCACTTGAGATGTCCTGCTGGGTTCGATTCCTCTCAGTCTGTAGCCTGCTCTCCAGCCTTTTCCCAGGCTCTGGCGGTGATCTCCCAACCATTCAGAAGACGCTTTCATGCGCTGTGTCCCAGGGTTCTTCCTTTGGGGATGGGCTGCTGGAAAGAACCGAACACTGCGAAAACTGCGCTCAACGCGCACATGTTTAACGTAAAATAAACCAAGAGTTGACTCTGTTGACTTCATGTCTCAAGTTCTCTACAGTAGCCGTCATTTTGCACACTCATATCTGCTCGAGTCGAACCAACGTCTAAAAGAAAAGTGTGATTCACCAGCGCAACTCAACTCTAAATTGTGACCCATCCAAATTCCACGGCGCGTTCCACTCGTTCGACTCGTTCGCGCTCTCTAAGCCCCAGGACTGCTGCTGGAGCACTTCGAGGCTTGCTCGCCTTCGCGCAGCCGAGAGACCGGCTCGCGACGGTTCGGGTTCCGAGCCTTTCGTCCCGTCCGAGGGTGTCGATCCGCGGGGCCGTGACCACGCCGAAGGTTCTTCCGCCGGTGGCGCAGGGCGCGCCCCTGGAGGTTGGTTGGGCCGGTTTCTATGTGTAGTCCACAATCCTTGGTCAAACAGTGGTTGTTCGATGCTCTTCAGTGACAAGAACCTAGAACCATTAACGAGGCCTAGGGAAGCCGGTCTCGGGCACCAGGCCGCCCCCACATCCTGGGCCACCGGTCTCTTGCTGGGCGCTCTGCAAAGCTGCATCTCTGGTGGCCTCGGAGGTGAAGAACCGTTTCACGCGACCGGCTGGATCACCTGGACGTGCCAATTCTGGATCACCTGGGTGTAAGCCATGACACACCTGCAGAAGTGGATTTTTAGAATGATGTTGGACCCGGCTTGGGACACTAAGACATGCACCTGAACACCACAGAAAAAAGGATCATGCGGTTCTTCCCCAACAAATCAGCTATAAGTGGTGAACGGGAACTTCCGTGGTCCCTCCCAGTTCCAGCTCTGGCTTTCATTGGAGGGAGGTGTTTCAATTCATGTGGATCATGGCATCGGGGGCGGTTTTGGCCGAAAGTGAGCAGAACAAACTAAAGAGTACACTAACATCAGTAACTACAGGAGAGGTCAACCTACCAGGGTGAAATGGGCTCAACCCTTTTCACAGCCAACTCATGGGTCGACCTGGACGCCAAGTCCGGTTTTTACCGCATTTTCGGGAGCCGAAACGCCCACCGTTCTTGCCGGGTTCCCCGGACGGTGATCGCGTCCAACCTTCGCTGCAACTCCTCCGACGCCAAGTCCGACTCGCCCTGCCACGAGGCCACGGGGCCACAGCGGACCGAGAGAGCTTTGGTGGGTGATAGCTGCAGGATGCTGTGGGCCATGTGATTGAGAAAAAAAACATCGTGGAGAAAGAACGCTGACACTCCTAAACATCCAAGACATGTTAGCATCTTACAATCATTGTGATCATAGTACCAGAAAATGTCGAGTTGATGCAACCAGCACATGTGCCTTCTGAAGCTGTTGGAGTCTTCATCTGAATTCAACCTCTGAGGATGCCACGCAAGTTCCGAGGCTCAAACTCAAACCTTAGGCCATGCAGCCGTGAAGTGCACGCAGCTCGAAAGATCGATCGAGGGGACCCATTTTCTAGTGGAAAGAACGGCTTGAAGCCATGCATGAATCCTCATGAAACCACCTTCAACTCCAGCGGAACTGTGGGCACACATGGACCACCCAGCGCGCTAAAGCGCCCCCCTTCAGACCTCTGCAACCTTCTTCACGCCGAGGAATCGAAAAAGGCACAGCCCTTAGCACTTCCAAAGCCATTTAGTAAAACACTTGCTTGACCTGGTTGAGTAATGCAAGGAATCCGTAAAACCGATGGGTTCTTCGTGATTCAACCCATTCGTGGCCCGGTGGCATCGCGAATCGCCGTCCGGAGGCCCTGGCTTCGCACCAGTTCTCGGTGTTCATCGTCCCGCACCTCAGAAGGGGTGACCCGTTCTAGTTCGAACACGGGGGAGGGCCACAGACCGCAGGGCGCCCCGCGCTGTGGTGGGGATGCCGGATGTTTGGTGTGGTGCCCCGCCCAGGGGTCTAAGGAGGAACATCCGTTTAGACTCATACACCTTGGAAGACTAACATGGACCCTGAAATTCACTGGTTGGTAGAGTCAAACACCCTTCCAGGGGGCCATTGTCAGGGTCTAAGTTCGTTTTCGGGAGTGTAAATTTCAACCCCCCAAAATCCATGGACGTGGGGGTTCTATCAATCAAGAGTCTACCGTTGAGATGCCTCTGGAGAACATCGCATCTACGAGTCCGGCGTTTGGAAGACTGACCCCGCCCTCCAAACAAGTGGTCTGTCAAGCGGGAGATTCCTGGTCGATCACGACTCAAATTTTGGAGGATATCTCCCAAACCCACTGACAAATCTGAGATGAAAAAACCAATCAGATCAAATGAGAAATCCAAACCAAGAGAACCATCCTCCCGGATGTTGAGGAGACAATGGTCATCCTGCCAGCACCACCACAAAGTTTGGGCGGCGGAAGGAACATGCATTGGAAGTAGGGGGTGTCAAACAAAACCACCCCTCTACATCCTCTACTCAGTGAGTGCTGACTGTGCTGACCAATTTCCATCCCAAAAGTACCTGGTGCTACAGTATACCTGGTGCTCTTAGGTGTTGTGCATTTTTTCTCCATCCCCCCATCCACACCTGGGCACTCCCACGTGCACCTGCTCGCGTAGCGCCTCGACGGTGTGCGACAAGGAGTGCAACTCTTTGGCTTGGAGCCTCGACGGGCATCTCGCCAGGTCCAAAGTAGAGCAGAAGGGTGTCACATTGAAGCTTTGGGGGTATTGCATACACCCTAGAAGTCCAGTTCGACGATATATTGACCGGCTGAAGTAAAGGAAGTTCCCGAACTCAGTTCCCCTAAAGAGACCATTCTTTTTATAGTCTTTAGGGTGCAGTGAAGCAGTACATCAAATGTAGATCCCTTATGAATAGGCTTTCAGGGTCACCAAATTTGTGAGGTCGAGTTGCACCATGCGGTGCGCCGGTTTCCCACGCGGCGCAGGAGTTGAGGTGAGGTGCAATGCGGCAGGTTGATCCCCAAGCACTCCAGGTGTTGAAGGATTGTTCCCAGCAGCCTTCTCCCAGGCTTCTTCATTCCAGGGTTGGGAAGGGGCCCTGTTTGAGGTGGAACCGTTGGTGACCCGTTCGAGGACTGTATCTTGTAGGCTCTTGATTAATCCTCATATATACATTAATCTATATTAACATAATCAATGGTCCAATGATTTTTGGAGGTCATCGATATTGGGTTGGAGGCCGTCGCTTGTGTAAACATTTTGGGGATCTGGTCGAGGTAGCGTCATGGGTTCCATCCAAATGTGGCTTGATTCGTCCCTGGAAGAGGCGGACCTTGGTGCGAATCCTTCTGTCAACAGACTTTCGAGAATCCGTGGCACGTTCTACGCAACCCTTCAATTCAGGATCTTCAGGGGCAGCTCGGCCTGCACTGCGCGGATGCTGCATCCTGGACCCGCGCGGATGCCATCACTCACAGTGGAAAGTGAATTGGCCAGGTTTGCGTGCCGGCTTTGGTTTCTGGGTTTTGATTCGCATCGATGAGAGAAGCTTACAACTCAGCGGGCTGCCATGCATTCCTTGGGTAACCCATGTAACCCATGCTATGAGTTTGGCATTATCCAGGTGCCCAGCTGAGGTGCTAATAAGCAAAACACACCTCTTATCCTTTAAAACTTCCTCGCGGCTTTCGGCTGTTTGGCGGGCTTTGACGATCAGAAGTGAAGTTACATACAACTGCTGTGTCCGTCTGGACAGGAGGTGGCCAGTCTGGCCGCTTTTTCTGGTATGACGGAGTAATTAGGCCAAACTTCCGTAAATTCAAGTAAAGTCTGGCTGCTCCGAGTCCCCGGCTCGCTCCGCCCGCACGTTCTGGAGCTCCCGCCGCAGCTCCGCCTGCTGCGCCTCAGCTCAGGTGCCGCATGAGACGGGCTCCAAAATGGGAAGCCACCGAGTGGGAAGTGACACAAAGAGGAAGAGGTCAGTAGAGTCATCCGACTGCAGTCGGACTGTGCCAGAGCTCCTCTGACCTATACATAACTTGAGGAGCTCTGACCTACATAGCACGTTCAAGCCGTTCCTCCTGCTTTCCCACACGCTTTGCCAAGACCTTCCTTTTCGTCCGGAAGAGATTCGAAGGGCTCCGGGCTCAGCGTGCTGAGCTGGTCAACTAAGGGGCTCAAGCGTCTAAGGCAGCGTCGGGGTGAAGTCAGATCGGAGCGTCTCTCATTGACTCATGCCTTATCAACTGCTCAGGGGAAATGGCCTGAACCGTCAAAGGTGAAGTTGCCAACTTCTGCCACTCAAGAAGCTGCAGGATCTTTCCGTACAAACACACGTTTGCAAAAAAGTCGAGCCAGTCCACGCATCAGAAGGGTCCCTGGTGAACTCAAACCTTAATTAGATAATTCCATCACTCAGCAACCTGGTAACTGGGCTATCCTATCCTTATGATCTAATTGAGCTTTTTGCCCAGAATCCTTTTGCCGCTTTTTGATGTTCTTTAAATGGCATCACGATCACCACCCCGCTGGCGCTTCACCCGTCCACCACGCTCGGTCCTCTACACCCGCGCGACCCGCAGCTGGCGCTCAGATGGTGTGACCCTGGAAGCTCCAATCGTCGCATTTGGACTCTTCGAGCATCTTCCAGAAGGTGCTCTCCCACTCACCAGTCTCCTAGAGCTGAGCGACTGTAACACAGACTGTCAGACTGTTTAGTATTGTTTAGTCACTTTTAAAGTCTAGACTAGCTTGTGGTTGTCGAAGTGGTTGTGGTTGTCGTCAAGTCGTTGTGGTTGTGGTTGTTGTGGTTGTTCTTGTTGGTTGTGGTGTGAGTGCTAGTGTTTGCGTTTATAGTGTGAGTGTTTGTTGTGTATTCTTCTGATTGGACATGCAGCATTGGGGCTTGTTCAGAATCCTCAGTTGATGACAAAACCCATCTGCGGGACATGGGGACGTTCCATGCTGCCGGGACCTTGGGCAAAAGAATCAGGGGCTCTCTACGCAGCCATGCCCACTTAAGCAACGCGTGTGAAAAAAAGGCGGCTCCCTTCACATCCTTCACATCCTATCCGCGACAAACCGCTTCAACCCATAAATCCAAGGTGCTTGCGCAACAAACAGAACTGGAAGTACCAGTTACCAAGTGGCACCAACCAACCACTCAAGATTGCGTATCTTTTGATGCCTTTGTCCAAGGACACTAGGAATTCAATGGCTTTGACAGGGTGCTACAAAGCAAAGTGAACGCACCAGATCGAGCTTGCACCTGTGACCCCGCCTCGTTCTTCTCCTTGATCCACAAGGCGACCTCTTCTGGATGTGGTGAGGGGTGACATAACCAGCAGAAATGTGTCCTTTTGGATAATTTGGGCATCCAAAAATGCCTGTCAAGCAACAATCTCTTAAGAAACTGGCTCTTCATCCAACATTTCTTGATGTAAATCAAAGAACTTCGTGGAAGACCAATTTGCCCCCTGCAATTGGTCAGAAACCTAGCGGTTTAAACCATCTGAAACAAGGCCCATAAGGCCCCTCGCCTGCATCATGCGGCGCGGGATGTCCCAGTCACTCCACAGGGACTCGACGGTCTCGTCGTCGTCGCGGGGGCGAGAGGTCTTGTTGAAGAGTGGGCCCCAAGCATCCTTGTCCTACCCAGCGGATCCCAGTGGATCTAATTATGCCAAACAGCACCACTACATGTGAGGCCGTGAGGCTGTGAAGAAAGGCAAAAGCAATGAAGTGTCGAACCAAAGTGGAGATGAAAGAAATAGCAAAGCTGTGTTGACAGTCACTACGACATGTCGTCATGTCGACGGAACTCTTTCTTTTTCCTACATGCCATATACTTGGGAACTCCCCGTAGCTCCTCGGCTCCCTGTTCAATGAGGAATATGGATACCCCCAGCTCCTTGGCTCCCTTCTAAGCAACACCTCGTATATGCTCACAAGTTGATTCCGCACGTCACTTCCATTCGCTGGCAGGGGCAGCACCGGACCAACGACCAAGTGGCGCCGGAGTGGTACACCAACGGGGCGCCGCGGCGCAGAAAACACTCTGAGGGGAGATGCTTTTTGCAGAAAAACGTGCGACACGTACCCTAAACCTGATAGATTGACCGATTCCGTGAGTCTGATTGTGCTTCTGCTTACCCCACCCTAAGGTTGCCATACATCAGGCATGATGCCTCTCCTTGCACACCAGCTCGATCTGCTCGAGCGAGTATTCGGGTTTCCACTCCTGCCAAGCTCGTCTTTTCAGACATGGCTGTGAAGGACCGCCATGTCTGAGTTGGAAGTCCAGTCGGCCTGGTATAACCATGGCTGATCTGGTATAACCATGTAAAACCCTTAGGTAAAACAATGGCTGTTTGGGACTCAATCTGGTGACCATGTAAAGCCCTTAGTACATTAACAATGGTTGTTGGGGACTATAAAGCATATATTTAATAAATGGTGGTTCGACTACGAGGGTCTGAGTTGGAGGATGGACGGGGTCCATCTGTTTTCTAGGTCGCCCATACCGACAATTCCCCGTGCATCAAGGCTGAGTGCATCTAACCACCTACTTCCCGAAAGATCCAAAGACTTGAGCAGGCTTTTTGAGGTAGGTGAGTTCTAGGGCCGAAAATTGGGCAGCCATTTCCAATTTACGACTGCCATAGGACTGCCGATCAGGCCTGGGGTGGTGCCAGGTCTGGGTTTGGCAGAACACATGCTTTTTGTGGTGACTCCTATGGCATCACTTCCCCTACCCTCCGCCAGATGCTGCCGCTGCTCCTGGACCTTCTGACGGATCTCCCCCACGGTGGTCTCGGCCGTGACGGGCACGGCGAACATGCCCAAGGTCGTGAGCACCTTGACCTCCGGCACGTGGTCCTGGCAAGCTGAAGGGTTCATGAGCTGCTGGGCGTTGATTTCAGGTGGGGTGCCTTGGTGGTCCTGGTGGGTGCCCAAGGTTGAAGATCCTTCGATATCCAAGTCCAAGACTTGAGAGGACGTGAGGGGACCTTCCCGGAACAAAACCTCCAACTCCAAGGTTTGAAAGTGGACATTCATGGGAGGTTCCTGACCCAGGTTTAGGACGTCTGTACTGCAATGGGTTGTTTTGGAGGTTCCTGTACTTTTCGTTTCTGGATTTGGTCCCAGTACATCACCCACATCACAGCATGCGTCTCCAGTCTCCTCTCCACCCCTAGACAAATCCGTCTCCTGATCTCTCTCCGCGATCTCGGCTGCACCCTTCTTGATGAGACCTCCCTTCTCGTCCCAGATCTCCCTGTCCGGCGCGGTGTTCTCGGTGAAGATCACCTCCTTGCAAACAGCGTCAGTGGCGCGATGCTGTGGCGAGGCTGAGGCAGCCAGGGCATGTGGAAGGGGGTGAAGGGGCAGTTTGCCATGAACATGGTTTAAGGAAGCCCACCAAAACGCCAAGGAGCCTGGTTTTTGTGGACCCTTTTTTTTGTGACTGGTGGAGCGTGCGCATTGAAGATCATTGAAGTAGATGTTCGCTGTTCACATGTAGTTGAAAAACAACAACTCAATTAAAGAGGCTTTCGCATGGCAAACCATGGCAAATCCGCTCGCATGCAGTGTGGAACACAACTCAAAACCTCAACTTGCAAAGCTCCTGTCCCTCTTCCTCGGCCATCGTCGCTTACCCCAACAACCACACGGACCCGAGTTACTTGAGCCAAACTATCAAGATCTGGGCAAAACGGGACCGGCCAAGGCCAAGGCCAGCTGGCATGAAACCCTGGCGGTGATAACCTGTCATAGAAACCTCCAAACTGGAGCTGCCGGTGCTCAGAACCTGGGAACCTGGATGCTCAGAACCTGGGAACGCTTATCAAACATGCGGACGTCCAATCGACTTGCGGCACTGCGGGTCGCAGCTCCAGTGGTTTAAGCCCCTTTTTTCCTGGGCACCGCTGTCTGGAAGAGACAGGCAGGGCTCCCTGGTCCTGCACAATGCCTGTAATAATCTCGGCTCGCTACCGGCCCAGCTGTGCTGTACTCAGATGGTGTGGCCCTGAAAGCTCCAATCGTCACACTTGGATTCTTCGAGCATCTTCCAGAAGGTGCTCTCCCACTCGCCGGTCTCCTAGAGCACAAGAAGGTGCTACTTCCTTCCAAAGAGTCCGTTTCCTTTCAGGATGCAGGGGTTGGAGCCTATCAGGGTCCTCCTAAGCAGGTCCAGGTGTAGTTTTTCACATGGGCTCTCGGGAGCGAAGGGATCACACCAGATCACTTCAGACATTCAAGCTTCATATGTTGAAGCCAGGATCCTTAAGTAATCAGAGTGGTCCATTTCTGCAGCATCGTGGCGAGATGACGACACCATGTTTCTGGGACACTTGCAGCTTGCAACTGAACGTCTGGACAGTGGTCTCAGGTCTCTGGCGTCTCGGGTCATGTTTGGAGCTCGCCAGAAGGCCAACGCAGCAGTGAGGGCCCAAGTGAGCCCTTTTCGGAGCATGTCGGAGCGGCGTTTCTCAAGTTTACAGTTGCTGCTCCCGAACACCGACCCGAAACAACCCGTTCAGGTCGGATGTCCGGTGATCCGACCTGCGCGGGATTCGGGTTCGCGGCTGGGTGAACTTTTCACAAGAGAAGCCCCACATATCCCAAGCCTCGTTCTTCTCTTTGATCCACAAGGCCACCTAGTCGAAATTCAGCATTGGCGGGGGTGTGGTCTCCAAAGGTTTTCGGCCACCTAGGGTTGTTTTCAGTCATGTTACGCTTCATGCTTCCACTTCATACTTCCATATTGTGGTTCGTTGGTTGGATCTTTCACGAATGATCGAGCACACCTTTCATGGTCTCTATTTGGGTGTGTATGACAATAAGGAGACCTCCCAGATCGACCCCTGGAAGAAGATACATAGATCAGTCTACTCATTCCTTCAGGGCATATCCCTAATAAGTCGGATAGCATGTAGACTATGTACATAGTGTGTATGTATATATATATATTATATAATTATATACCTACTTACCAACCAAGAAGAGCCTCCAACTATGGAGCTGGAGGCTGCAACAACTCGCACCGCACGCGAGGCCCCTCGCCTGCATCATGCGGCGCGGGATGTCCCAGTCACTCCACAGGGACTCGACAGTTTCGTCGTCGTCACGGGGGCGAGAAGTCTTGTTGAAGAGTGGGCCCCAAGCATCCTTGTCCTCTGCAAGTTACCATCAAGAAGGCACCGTGGACATGTGGTTCAGAAAGAACAACGTTGAAGCTACACAAGGCAACCACAAGGCAACCACCGTCTATATAAAGGACTTGAGAGGAATGTGTTTCTGTTTTTTGTTGGCCTTCAGGGAGTTGGCTTGGCGGTTCGTGGGAAAAAAACAAGAACTGATTCTGACAAAGCTGGAGTTGAAACGGCTCTCCTTGCACACCAGCTCAATCTGCTCGAGCGAATATTCGGGCTTCCACTCCTGCGGGTCCAGCCGTCTGTTGGGAAATGATCGGGGTCCCCAAATCTAAGTGACCTTTTGAAGGTTCCGAAGTGACCCTTATAAGCCTTAGGAGGCTTAATTGAGCTCAAAGCAGGTGATCAAAAGGTCACGGTGAAGAACTAAGCAATACATGTTCTACGTGGGGATTTACGAATTTCTATCTATTTGGGATAGCAACTCTGGTAAAATTGAGCCAAGAACAAAACTCCGCAAGGAGTGTCAGATAGGGGTGCCTAGTGGAGAGTAGGCGTGCCCACTATCCACTTAAGCCATTCCTTAGGAGCTCCAAGCCCTTCCTTTGGAACTGCACTCCTTGCGCTGGACTCCGGCACTAACAACGTTCGACCGCGCCATCTGGTTGAACCAAATGCCACCGTCTTGCGGAGAGTAGGGCATGGCCCCTAAATGGCTATCGTTCTGGTGACGTAACTCACTGAAACTCTTACTGAACTATAACCCAGACACTCCATGTATGCCTTATATATACATTGACCCCCCTGGCACCACCCCAACTGACCACCCATTAGTCGTGTCTGGGTAGGAGGCAGGGTCCAGTCGATCCAACGCATGTGTTCACCAAACCAGACCCAGTCATCTAGGCCTCAAGCAGAACTCCTCGTGGCTAAGCATTGTAGCTCCTACCTTGTCGAGAAATACAAAGAGACCTTTGCAGCTCAGCACAGCTTAGCCGCCGAATACACACCCGCCGAATGCACTACTGATTCTGGAACCGCCCCTTCTTAGGGTTCTACCGGAACGAAACGCCGAAACATGCCAGCAACACCCCCTAGTTTCTCATCCCTCGGAGTCCAACCACCATTGACTTCATGATACTTCATGGTTTTTAAACAAGAACTCTTTAGCCTAAGGGTTCTATACTCCCAAACCCATGCCCATTTCTAAAGGCACGGTCGCAGGCTCGGGTTCACCTCTTCTTATCGCACGGATCGATGCTGCCGCTGCTCCTGGACCTTCTGACGGATCTCCCCCACGGTGGTCTCGGCCGTGACGGGCACGGCGAACATGCCCAAGGTGGTGAGCACCTTGACCTCCGGCACGTGGTCCTGGCAAGCTGAACGGTTCATGAGCTGCTGGGCGTTGATTTCAGGTGGGGTGCCTTGGTGGTCCTGGCGTTGCAACCCGGGAAAAAAGAAACAATGCGATGAAAGTCTTGGCAGAAGCAGTTGAAGTGTATGATCAAGAATTATATTGTCTGAGTGGACTGGGATCTCGTGGAACAAGATGGAGAAAGGAGTCTCGGTCCAGATCACTTCAGTAAATTAAGGCTTTATCCTGATTTTCCATCCTCTTCCATATAGTTTCTTGGATTTTTGTCCGATCAACCCACCTCTCTCTGAGATGTTCCGTCATCTCCTCCCACCCCTCTTCATCCGTCTCCTGATCTCTCTCCGCGATCTCGGCCGCACCCTTCTTGATGAGACCGCCCTTCTCATCCCAGATCTCGCGGTCCGGCGCGGTGTTCTCGGTGAAGATCACCTCCTGCAGACAGGTGTCAGTCCAAATGCGTTTGTCAAACACTGCAAGGTCAGACCGGCGTCTTGTGGAAAAATTAGAGCATAGGTTTGAACATGGAAGAGATCGGGCATCATCTTGCATTTGCTGATTTGTTTCAGGAGCCCGGCCAAAAAGTAAACATCTTCCCCAGATGTCGGGGTAGCATCCAAATCAACCTGGTCTTCCGACTCTCAACATCTCCTGTTTTCCAGTGGCTGAAGAAAAGGAACACCCTCCAGCAGCACCCAAAGGGTGGTTTATACAACCCCACCTACCACAGTAACCACCCTTTCGGTGGTGCTAGAACCAGCGCCACGTCCAAGGCTCCTGTCCCTCTTCCTCTGCCATGGCCAAAACTAAACCTTCTTCGCCCACGCGTGAACACGATCTGGAGCCGAGAAACTGCCCACGGGAAAGTCATGGAATCAATCGACATCCATACGCCAGGAAGGCGAGTTGGCACACCGTCCACCTCCACCCTTCCACCCTGCGGGGTATACTGTCACGAATCAGCACCGTCGACCGACCTCCAGCACGGTGCGGGGATGTATTCACCCAGGTTCTGAGAAAAGGACCATCACCAAGCAAAACAGGGCAAAACCAGGAAGATCTTGTGATGATTGTAACATATTGTAACCTCCATATTGCGTTCCTCGATCCGATCATGAACTCACCCCCCATATCCCCCCATTGTCCCCTGGTTGGCCCGTCAAAACGTCCGCTTTGAGGCAGGCGCCGTAGGCCTCGGGCACAGGAAAGATCCCGAACTGCACATGGCGAAGACGGGGACATTGAAATGGTGCTGTAGCATCAAATCGTTTGAGCTCCATTTTGCCCTTCTAGTGCACACCACCATGAGCCACCCCATGGCGTTGTAGATAGCCAAATGGATTAAAATGGACAACCTCTCATTCGTCCAATGAGGAGCTACTCTGGTCACACTCTCGGGGCGCACAGAGTGTAAACATGTGTGTGTGTGACCTCATGACTCTATCCACTAGACTTGGTGGACGACCTCCACTACATCCCCCAGCATCCCCCAGCATCTGATGCTGAGATCTTCCTGCAACCGGCCCCATCTCAGAGCCCGGCGAGTGCACGCCGTGCACGGCACGTTCGGTGCGCTCGATGGGGCGCTCGATGGGACGCTCCTGATGTGAGATACAGATTGAAGGACCTTATAGGACCCTACTTGGGGGACCGATAAGGATAGCCTATAGGGTTCTTCAACCTCTGTTGGCTGGGACAGGAGAAGCCACACAGGCCCCCTGGCCACACAGGCCCCCTGGCCCCGCGATCTCCCAGCGCTCTGGCGCGGGGGAAACATGCGATCCACGGGCGCCGTGCGTGGCCAGTCCTTCAAACGGCTTTGGAGTTGCTGCGTTCGGGCCTCGGGGTGGCTCGGCCACCCGGTGGACCAACAGAGGTTGAAGAACCCTATAGGCTATCCTATGGGTCCCCCAGTAGGGTCCTATAAGGTCCTTCAACCTTTGCTGGGAGGAGAAAAAAGCAGAACGATCCCGGTGGGAGAAAAAGGGTGGCGCAAGTCCACTCCAAGGTACTTCGGCAGGTGTGACGAGTGCATGAGGGCTGCGGTGGCTGGATCCTAAGGTATGTAGGTGCGATGTTCGGATTTAAGGGTTTGGCTGGAACATCTGGGAAATGCGACACTCAAGCCTAGCTATAGGCTATAGTATAGGAATTATATAAATGGCATTGATAAACACTCAAGCGCCCTTGGCCCACTTGAGTGCCACGCCAGCTCCTCCGAGAGCGCATGGCGTAGGGACCTCGATGGCGCGTTCGCATACTGCGCAGAAGGGGAAACGGTGCAGAAGAGGGAGGGATGCAACGGAAAAGCCGCAGCGGTGTCGGGTTCCCAAGAACGTTCTCATGATCCATACAAAAACAAACCATCCATGGGACTCGCATATGTTATTTACCTATATATATACATTCATTGGGGTGGTTTTAGGGGTGAATGTAGGCATATATGCCAGTCCCATGGATGGATGGTCTGGGTAATAAGGGTGTTGAAATCAGCGGCGCTGATTTCATACATCGAAGTTCCAAAAATCTATGAGGAGCACATGTGGGACGTGTAAACGTCAGAGTCAGGAGTAAACTCACATGAGCAGCCTACAGGAACAGCAGCCCACAGATGCAGCCCTTGAGAAAGGTCCTTCTAGGACGTCCTATGACCTTTCGGACGGACATGGGGGTGGATGGCTGGATGGTTTGGTTTAGGAATGTTGAGTCTTGATTAAGAAAATCCTCAGAGATGAGATGGTTTCAACCTCATGGATGTTCTCCGAGCTGGAAGCTTACTACAATACATGGCCCAACCTCCACCGTTCCGAACGACACCTTGCAAAAATATATCGGCTCCAAAGAAGTCAAGGATCATCTTTGGCTTGATCAAGGTGAACTGCAAGCTGCAAACATGTAGGACTCCTAAACTTGCCAGAAATCCTCATATCCACCCCGCCTATGCCCCCAGCAACCATTTTTTCTTCTGTGAACTGATCGTTTTTGATCGCCTACGCCGCCTACGCCGCTTAAACTGATCTGATCCGCTGAGAATGCTCCGATTCTTTCAAACCATCTGTGCGCCTGCATTTCGGGAATACGCATGCAGCATGCCCAAGCAGCAAACGGTCTTTGAGTCGCAAAACCTGGCCTGGACATCGACCCGAGCCCCTCCCAATGGTTTTCACGGATGCAGGCTCTTGATTAAACAAAACCACTCGATATGAAGAGGCTTTACAATCCAAATGGGGCGTTTATGAATGAGCTGGAATGGTCTGGAACTTCATCGTGGTTCTTTCCTTTCTTCTTCCAGCTTCAGTGTGTCTGGGACAGTGGACCTCGCTTCTCCAAACTAGCTGAGGACCGCGCCGTTTCCCCTGGAAAACGCAGGTGAACCGAACTGTCCATCTGCACATTCGTGCCACGACTTCTAGGGTAAATGAATCCCACCATTAATGGTCAGAACCCCAACATATCCCAACGAACCCTTCTAGCAAGTACTTGGGGAACTCCCTGTAGCTCCTCGGCTCCCTGTTCAATGAGGAATGTGGATACCCCCAGCTCCTTGGCTCCCTTCTAAGCAACACCTAGCCTTGCTTTACTCACGATTTTAGACTACAGCGCTAGGTCCGGTCCCTTTTTTTAAACTGTCTTGGACATCTCCGGAGCCACTCAGCACAGGACCTGCGGCCGATCTGAAAGGTGAAACGAACCAAACAACTTCCGCGGCTGCCGCTCCTGCTCCTGGACGTTCTGATCTTCAGCACTACTTTCCAGGGATCTCTGATTGATCCACCAAGCAACAAACGTCAGCGTCAGCAAGCGCCATTCCGCCCCGCGCCCATTTCCAGCGCGGAAATTTGGGGCGTGCAAGTCTTCGTTGGTTGGCTCACCGCCAGGGAATGGAGTTCGGGGCTAGTACCTGAAGTGTCCGCGCAAAGGCATGTAAAGACATCCCTTTAAAATTGTTGTGATACTGTACTTGTTTATCGACTGTTACAGGTAATGGGACGCCCCCACATGTCTTGCTCCAGGAGTTTGTTCATGACTCCATGACCTTTTTGGGGGCTTGCATGTGGAGTTGGGTTACTTATGACTTGATGTCAGTGCTCAAGGAAAAACAGCTTGGTGACTGGAGACTGCACCATCTTCTTGACCCATCATGACCCTCAGAGACCCCTTAGGACGTTCAGCGATTCTTGCACAACAAAAACACCTCCCAAAAGCGGCCTGCCTTCACAGCCTACCTCAGCCTATCTCCTTCACCCCTTCTCTCTTCGAAACCCGGAGATGCCCCGCGACCCTGAAAGCCCGAAGCCTCCAGGTAGCCGCAGCGAAGATCGTACTTCAGGTCTTGGGCACTGTAGGTGAGACTCCCTTTCGGACTGCCTGCGCAGTCAGGCACGAGGGAGGGAGTTTCAAAAGAGGAAGAGGCAGGGGAGAGAATTCCAGGGGGGTCAGACCGGGAGAAAGGAAGGCATGCCTGAAAATGTCGTTTGGTGCGGAATATGAGATTTTTCCTTGCTTGATCCCCTTCTGTCTTCCCCTCAAGTCGTCTTTTCATGTGTTGTCTGTAGTAGCACGCGCGTCCTTTAAGGGTCTGGCAGTCTGGGCCAACGGCCATCTTTAGTTTTTGCGCGCGCAACATTTATATCATAGACTAACTGCTTCCAATATAAATGCAGTATCCTCCTTCTAGGTCTCCATTGGACGCGCGTGGGAAATGCTAGGGGCCTTATGAACGACACATGTGTCAAAAAATGTTCATCTACATTCCGTACTATATTCCTTCTGTTTACTTCTAGTAGACCCACTAAATCGGGGAAATAGAAAGCTTGAGAAGCGCAATAAGAAAGCAAAGCAACTGTACTCCAGCTTGTTCAGAACTTCCTGCAGTGACCGCTGGGGCCACAGTTCGAATCAACTCTGACTTGGGTTTCAACAGCAAATCGGAGACACCGACTGCAGTGAGTGCTTGTTTTCGGCTGAGAACGCTGACAACAGTCACCTCTGAAGCCCGCCCCTGTTCCACTCCCATGGTTCTTTCAGGGGGTGCAACTACATCTGACCTGAATAAACTCGCGTCCAGCCCCAGCCCCACCCTCCACAACACAAAAAAGAATAGGTCCCTATAGGCCACCAGCGATGGGAGGAGGGTCAACCCGCATGGTCATCAGTTGAGTCGAAGACATCGAGACTGACATCGAGATGGGCCGAAATAACTCGGGCCGAAGCGCCGCGACGCGACTCGTCTCCTGCACGCGCTTCCCATTGCATCGCTCCATTCGCTGGTTGATGCCCGGGCATTTCGCCAGCTTGCCGGTGGGCCTCATCACGCAGTACACGGAGCAGGGAAGTTCTCCTTTCCTTAGCACGGGCGATCGGGCGGAAGAGTTGCATCACAAAGGATGGCGGAAGTCCGTAGAGGTCTCCCTTGATCTGTTCAATCACCAACTACACCAGGTTTTTTAACCACCAGAGTATCTTCGCCAAATGTATGGTGTAGCTGACCCCTTGCACTGGCTTCACTACACCCATTGGTTGAAACATAAACAAACAACCCAACAGCCCATCGGTTTCAATTTGGCAAGCCCCCACTTGGAGTTGCTGATTCCAAAGCTGTCAAACACTCCAACGTCTTTCAAGTTTAAAGAAGGAGGGGTCACCCAGTTGGGGAAAGAACATCCATATCAAACCCACCGTGATATCGGATGTAATAGGTCCCAGGGTTGCTGACAACACGTATCTGCATCTCTTACTTGCATTTGTTTAGGAAAGCGGAAAACCATTAGAAACACATACTTTCGGGGATTCGCCCATAGTTTTTCTTGAACATCGCCTGAATCAGAATCGCAAGTCCAGGTTGTCATACGCACAGCCTAACACCTCCATAAAAGTCACCCGCATGCGTTCGCACGCATCTCTTTCAAGCCCAGCTTCGTACTGCTGCTGCTCGTCGAGCTCTTCGCACTTGTGGCATTCGGGACATCGTTGGGCGTCTCCGCCTTCGCCGTCGGCGCGCTCGCCGCGCGGCCTTCGGCGCTGCGAGCGCTCGCAGCGCGGCTTCTCGGTGCCTGGAGCCGCTTTCACGGTCGTGGCAGCGGTGGATTGGACCTAAGGGAGGGCGCCGATGGATGTAGTTAGACTCTTGTACAGATGATAGATGAAACATGATGAAACATGTCCCAGACATGGATTGAAACATCTCTTCAGGCTCTGGAGGATTTCTGAATCAATTGATCAAGGGGTGTAGAATAGTAATAAGATGCTGTAAGAAGACAAGTCCGCAGGAAACAAGTCTGACCGACCTGTCAGCTTACTACTGCAATGACTGTCCACACTTGGCATGTGCAATCAGCACTTTCCAAAGTCCTGAGTGGGTATGTACCACGCCGGCCTAGTCAGCTGATGGTTTTGTGCGGGAATTACATGAACTAAAGCTGTGAGTGAAAAGGCTTTGTGGTTTGAACATCCTGTCCTTGCAGTTGCTTAAGGGACCCGGGCAACATACTATTCCCTCAAAGGGGATGCACATGTCTTTCGGGTTTGTCGCCCTCCTGGCCTTCATTGCCTTTGTGGTCTTCATGACCTTCATGGCT
>CAXAMN010012925.1:113307-130392 GCA_963970005.1 Durusdinium trenchii
CTTTGTGGTCTTCATGACCTTCATGGCTGGCTGGCTCTTCCTTCCCCGTGCCACCTGACGAGGATGTTTTTGACCCAGGAGGAACATTGGACAACCTTGTAGTCAGCACTGGTGCAAAATGACAGGCCATAGTCATAGTATTTGGTGTTAGCTTGTTCACTTCGTTCATTGTTTTGGAGTTGGGGTCCTTGATTAAGGCAACGCTGACGTTGCGATTTTTCTGTCGGTCCTATGAACTTGAGCGGGGAAACACGAAAGGTAGAGACGGACCGAGTAGCTGTCGGGACCTTTTCTGGTGAGGGACTGTCTCCGGTGTTTCAGGAACGTGCCCCTTGGTCAATCATGGATGAAACCAACAAAGCCAGAGAGCACAAGAAGGCATAAGAAGGCTCAAGAGGAACACCGTTGCGGTCAGATTGCGCCACACGGCTCTGCAGAGAGGCTGCGTTGCGTCGACGCTCGTTTGTGTCTAGGTGTGTGAAAACAGGCGCGCATAAAAGTCGCAATGCGTAAACGCTCGCATGTGTACCAGCTATGGTCCCACAGCTGCACGCACTGTGTCAGGATTACAGGCCTGCACGCGTTGCGTCGAAGCCGCAGTGACTCAGTGACCAACCCCCTTGCAAGGATAGTGCTGGAGGGGTGCGGCCGGTACTGCCAGGGATGGACGTCACGCTATGGTGGGTGTGCTCCACGATGCGGTAAGATGTCGCCACGCTAGGGTATAAGGCTGAGTCGAATGGTGTTCCGCGACGCGAGGGGTTTCTCCACAGGGCTTAGCAGAGAGGCTGTGTTGCATCGATGCTCGTTGGTGTCGAGCAATATGGTCTGTGAACGCAGTACGTGCTGTGTCAGGCTGCCGGGTGCGCACGCGCGGCATCGAAGCTGCATTGCGCGACCTCATTGCGCAGGGTTGGTGCTGTATTGCGCAACCTCATGGCCAGCGTCGTACTGCTGTGACTGTTAAGCGCATGACTTCACCTTATGTCCAGAATTTAGTAGTGCTGGCGACGAGGGGAGGGGACGGGGAGGGGAGGGGGGTCGAATCAATTGATTTATCAATCATTCATCACATGGGAGGGGGGGGGGGGGGGGTGTTAGACATTGATCTACCAATCTTTAGTCCCGAGCAAGCTCTCAAGCCAGTCCCTTTGCTTCGCAAAGCAAACTCAAGGTAGTCCTTACCAGGCTACCTTTCGTGACATGTTTATGAGCCGTCAACTGAAGTGCTGATTGACCTGGCATTGCAGGTTGTATAGACTTGGCGTTCTTCCGAGGCAGTGTCCCACACCCAAACACACAAGTACATGAGTACAAAGGCATGAGTTACGCCCGCGAGCAGTGTGGGGAACACTGACATGATCATGAAGTGAGATTGACATGAAACAACAGCTGTCACTGAAGGTCTTGAGCATCCCACCCCAGTCTTGAGCATCCTATCTCCCCAATGGTTGCGCTTCGCGGCCGAGACGCCGTCGTCGCCTTGGAGGCTGGCGGGGCCCGGAGGAGCTTCACCTGACCCGGTGACCAGGATGAAGGCATGGACTGCTTGGAATCCGGGTGTTTCCAGAACACCGACCCCCTCAGTTTCCCATTGAAAATCAAGCACCCAGACCGTTTTCTGAACACCTCAGTGGGAAAACCAATTAGGAGGAGAGAGGTTGTATGAATATGATCGGATCCCCCAAGGGCTTCAGTTTTGATCCATCGCCATGTGAAACGAGTCGCGTTCTGTTCACACCTTTCGTCTCCAATGATCTCCCTCCCTAGAATGGCACGTGGGAGAGGTCTAGACCGTCTAGAGGGTCGCCACCTTCTGGGAAAAGTACGACCTGGAGCCCCTAAAGGACCCACCAAGAGTGAACTATCACCCAAACGCTCCATGTATGCCACATATGCCTACATTGGGGGTGGTTTGGGGGGTCAATGTATGGCATATGTGGCATACATGGAGTGTCTGGGTCATGAACTATCTGTACCTCCAAGCATCTCAAAAACCCACTGCCTGCCAGGTTCTTCTAAGTTACCGAACCTGAAGAAGCTGGTGGTTGACCATGCCTTAGCCTTAGCCATCCCTTCATGACCGAAACAACTCAACTCGTGAGAACTTCCACGAGCCGCTGCGGCAGATCGAGGGAGGCATCGGCCGAACCTGTCCCAGGTGCCCGCCTTCACATATCCACGCAGTAGATCATACTTCAGATCGCGGACCTCTGGGCGCCGCAAAAAGTGTCTGACACGACGTTTTTCAATCCGGACAGGTCCATGAAGGGACTTCGACCACAGGAAGCTGCAAGAATGGACACGAACTAGACGAACTCAAGGTGTGCATGTTCTGTTAAAGTTCCTCTTCCTCGCGGGAAAAAAAAGAAGTCAGCTTCCAAGAGAGGTTCAGTGACCGTAAATAGGACCCTACTGGGGTACCTATGGGACAGGCTATAGGGTCTTTCAACCTCTGTTGCTTTGTTAAGGATCCAAATCTCCACCGACCCAGGTAACTCGCCCAGACACATTGTAGACGAGCTGGCCTTTGGGACTCCTGAGTCTGAGTCGGAGCGGTGCTGGAGCGGCCGCGGAACCGCGGACGGGGGAGGTGTGATCTTATTCCACATCGAGCCGCAATAGATCTACATCGCCTTCTTTGTTTTAGTTCCGGAATACAGTGGAAAAGATGGATCTCCTCCTTAAAAATGCCCTTCTTCCATGGCCCCCTTCCAAACCGCTAGCCAGCTAAGCATTGTTGAAGTTGGTTATTCTTTCAATTTGTTAAGGGCCATTAAGGATCCATATGTTTAAGCGCCTATCGACTAATTAGGCTGATTTCTTTCCTGAATGCATGCCAACTACATCTCCACGGCTTCACATCTTTCCTTCTTCCAAGCAACGCGCACATTAAAAAACGAACACTCAACAAGAACAACAAGCAGCTGGCAGCCAGGACTCTTGTAGCCCATCTTCCCAACCACATCTACCACTTTCTTGCCCTTGCATCCTTTCATCCGGTTGTTGACACCGGGACAAAGGGCCACCTTCCCCGTGGGCAGCATGGTGGCATTGGGCGAGCAAGGCAGCTCGCCCTTGCTCGAAGAAGCGGCGGAGGTACCCGCCCTGAGCACTTTGACCTGCCGGGTGCACACTCCCTGGAACTAACATGGAAGTGGAAAACCCACTGTTTGTAGAGGATGTCATGGTCTTCGGATATCTTCGGAACTCGGGGTCATGCCATCCAGGTAACCAGTTCCAGGGAGCGTACTGTATTTGAGGCAAGTGCGGCAAGGACCGTGTAGACGTGTCGAAAAGACCATGGAGGCCGGCTCGGGGGAGGCCAGGAGCTACAAAACGGGAAAAGGAGCAAATCCTTTTTGAGCTGCCCATTTTGCGGGCCTTAAGATACCCACGGAGCAGATCATAGCGCAAATCCTGCAGGTTGTAGGTGAGATGCTGCTGGCTCTTGGGGCTCTTGTACTTCATCTTCCAAAGCACATCTTTCACCTGCTTACCTGGGTCGTATTTCTTCCCCCGAGGGCGGTACTCGGGCTAAACCCTTCACACGGAGGACGGAGCTCTGAGCTCAATATGCTCAATCCCAGCTTCTTGAACACTAGTTTGGTGGCCATGGGTACTACTCCGCGTCAATGAGTCAGAAATCGTCGCCATATGTCGCAAGAAAAAGCCTCCCCCGCCCCCCCCCTTTACGGACTTTCGTACGCTTTCAGAGCTGCTTCCGACTGCTTTCTGAGCTGCCCTTGCACCTGGTCATCCGGTTGTTCACGCCGCTGCACAGGGCCCTTTTGCCAGTCGGGGCCATGGTCGCTCGAGGGGAGCAGGGCAGCTCCCCCTTCGTTTCCTTGGCTTTGGTGTTCTTCCTCGGAGCCGGAGTCAACGGTGCGAAGTGCGAGCAAACCCATTGAATGGAGTCGACGGTGCTGCAGAGGGGATGAGCTCGAGCTCTTCGGTCTATCGCGGTGTAGGAGTTGGAGCCCGGAAGCGGTTCCAGGGTCGTTCCAAGTGGTACATTGACGACGGTTTTCCAGCGATTGCGGCTTGCAGGTGAGCGCGGAGGAGGAGGAGGAGCAGAAGGAGGAGGAGGAGGAGGGCAGCCAAACAAAGGGGATCTCGATATCCAAACAATTCCAAACATGATCCGACCACCAAACTGAGCCATACTGACGAAACATGGATTGCCAACTGTTCAGTGGGAAAGGGTGTTAAATACTGACATTCGTTGACTGCAAAGAAAGCAATACGATCAAGCACCTGGTAGACACACCAAACACTTCTTCTCTTCTGACACCCATGAGTGATGCTAGATCCCTCGCACCACAGTAGATCAAAGGATTCTTGTAGGGCTTTAGTAGCTTGATGCATTTTAGCACATATACGGTCACATACTCCAGGCGTTCTCCTGGTCTAGACCCGTCCACCATCGCTGTCTTTGATCGATCCGACCCTTTTGGGACCCGATCTTGTGGGAGGTCCAGAAAGATCAGGATGGTCAACAAAGATCCGGGCCTGTGGGATCATCCCATCATTGTTCCCGGGTGTTTCTCCTCCAAAGATTCGTTTGACATCGTTTGACTACGTCCGACTCCTTCGTGGGAATCCCTGGAAGAGGTCGGTGAAGCGAACAAAACCAGCTGTTTCTGGTGAGCGGGGCTTTCATGACTCCCCCCGCCAAGGGGTGCGCGGGTGATCCAGCTGTTTCTTGGGTCGGTAGGTAGTGAATCAAATCCGAGTCATATGCCGCATGCCGCATGATTGTTCAAAAAAAATGCTTTTCCAAGCGTCTTCGTAGTCTTCTTGACCGTGGGCTTCTTGGCCATGGCCTTCTTGGCCATGGCCTTCATGTCTGATTCGCCTGAAGAAGGGCCACAAATGCAGCCAAAGTCGAGCCAAAAGCTTCAGAGAAACATGAGAAACTGTCTATCAGCCATGCCGTCACCAAACGATGGCCTGCATCATGAACAGCCGGTTTTGGGGCCAAGTCCAGAGCTGTGTAACCTGGGTCAAGAAAGGGCTTGGACACGCGGAGTGGCAGGTAGGTGCAAAATCCGGGAACGGGTCCAAATGGGGTCTTTTTGCTGAGCAGCCTTGCAGTTCAATGGAGACCACAACATCACTGAAGAAGTGCGTTCCAAAAGACAGTACTGCAAGCGCCTAAGGTTAGATAGAGTTTAACCTCTGTTAGTCTGCAGCATGGAGCGTCTCAGGTTCGTTCTTGACAGGCTCAAACGATGAGTTTGGAGTTCGTGGAAGGCAAATGAGCTCCGACAAACATGGAAGTGGACAGCTCAGCAGAGGTTGGAGAACCCTATATAACCCTATAGACTATCCTATACGTACTCCTGTAGGGTCCTATAAGGTCACTTAACCTCTGCAGGGCCCCCTACATTTCAATGTGTGAGGTATTGGTTTCCAATGGTTTCCAGTACCAATACGCGCCGCCGGGGCCGAGCGCCGTATTATAGCGCCCTGTAGTGGTGAACCTCCACGTCTGAAAACCCCAAAACCTCGTGGGGCGTGCACCCAAGCGGAAACCAGGTCACCACCGCCACCGCCATCCGACCCGGAGAACTGCGCAGTTTTCTGGGTGAAACCTGGCGCAAACAGATCTCCTTTATAGTCAAGTGGAGATCGCGGAAGGGTGTCAGACTTTCCTCTGTCCATTCCCTAGTCGACACATCGGAATCACCAGAGCAGCAAGGTCGATGCTTCCTAATTCAGCAAGAAGTGCTTTACACGCGTGTATTGGGGCAATTCAATTCGGATGACGGCCAACCTTGGTGTTGTCTCCTTTCGGTGGCCTAGTGGAAGGATTTCTGCCATCTTCTGCACCTCTGACCTCTTCCGCAAGTTCTGGAAGTCTCTCCATTCTGGGCTTCGACAGCCCATGGGCTCAAAGCCCTCGCTTTGGGCGAAGAGCAGCAGAAGCCAAGCAATCGACGAAGAGCAGCAACTTGATCGTGATTGATCATGAGAACAGCTGGGCCCTTGGGCAAAAAGAACAAACCAACATTCTGCAAGATTTGATGTCAAAAATCATTTTAGTGCAATTAAGCACTACTGAAGTTACTGAACTTGAATGGTTGAACCCTCCCCAAACTGAAACAACTTGCCTGTGTCCAAGTTGGTTCCTTGGATTTTCTCGGGTCATGGCTTGCTCGGTGCCTCGCAAGCTGCAAAAGAATTCACGCTCCAAGGTCTTACAGCCAACGGCGTGTTCTAATATAGGCAGCAACAACCAGGACCCTCCAACGGGTCACAAATTGAGCCCTTCAGTGTCCTTCTGAATCCACGCCGAACGACCTGGAGGGTACTGTAAGATTTTTCTTGTTTAACTCTTTTTGCTCATCCAACACCAAGTGATCACTTGAGACGCCAGCCTCTTGCATCGATTGCACGTAAAAGGATTGCGCACGGTGCAGGATCAGTGCCCCATGCGAGCGGACATCTGGGATTCTAGCAACCCCAGCAGGTTAGGACGTGGCATGATTCATGGCATGGCCCAGGTCCGCACTCTCGGCTGTTCAGAAGTTCAAAGGGCCGGCTTTAGGACGCTGTGATGCGCACTCCAAGCAGCTATGGCTCAAACATAGGTGATGAGGCACGATCCAACCCCGGCGGGCCAAGTGAACATCTGACTGCAACGTGACAGGTGTTGCATCAAAACGATGCAGTGCGACCCATGATACTCACCCACTCTGGAGATGAGTTGCCATGTAACAAGCTCATAGGCTGTTGATACAGGCAGCGGAACCCCCCTGGTTTCTGGTGGAAATTAGTCTTGCAGGACTCAGGACGTGAGTCAGAGTGTATATACCCTGGGAGTCCAAGACCATTTTTAAAATGGTCTTTAGATGATCCGAGTTCCGGAACTTCCTGTACTTGGGTGGTGCCTAAAATAGTCGAACTGGACTTCTAGGGCCTATGTTGATACTGAACTAAGACGAACAGGCAGGACCTTTGCTCGGAGTCCAAAAGCACAAGTATATGAAACACCAAAAGATCACACACCTCCAAGCCTCATCAAGACTTGCCTCGTCAGGTTTCCCGGAATAACACGGGTTCACGGTTCACCTCATTTTCCCATTGTCTTGCCAGGTAGTATCAGCTTGTCAGGTAGGAACATACCCAACAGCCAAGGAGGGCACATGGACCAGACCCAACTGCAAAAAGATTGCACCCCTATACTCTGGCGCTGGCGCTGGCGCTTGCGCTTTCGCAAGCTGCGCTGCACTCACTCAGCCGAGCCCCACGATGGCACGTGCAACGGGAGGAACGCACACCTGCCGTGAAGGTTTGAGGACTGGAAGATATGGAAGCCATTCACATGAAGCATGAAAACAAACGTCTGATGGAAGAAGTCGCCATGAAGTAACCTAAAGAAGATTATAAATATGCTATAGAGATGCTCCCTGCTGGTCCAGCTGCAGGGTGCACTTTCCACCGGAAACACGCAAATTACATCACATTATATACTAGGTTTTCCCTGCTCCCGTCTAAGCGTCCCCTGGACGATGGAAGCGGTGCAACGGTTGAGTCAATCGACTTCTTGGAGGTTCAGTGGTTTACGCCTGACCTTTGAAGAAATGGTTACACTCCCTGGAGTAAGTCTTCATGAGGGATCATGGATGGCATAACTTGGTGCCCTCTCAGGTTCGGATAACCGCGTTCCATCTGAAGGCCCCAAGGTTGCGGGGGTTTTCACTCGCACTTTCCATCTGTGCTGGTTTCGTGGGGAGTGTTCCCATGTGTTCCCAAACCTCCCCAAGCTCGGCGGCTTTTTGCGGATGTCGGCAGGTGATCCACCCAGTTCCTGAGTAAGAAGCCATGTTAATGTCTAACAGCTTCAAACTCACCTTCCTGTACTCCATTTTGGCCCCACGTTCTCCCTACCCCCTTCTAGCCCCTTCTTCCTACTCCCTATCAGCCCTTCCAGGCTCCCTCCAGAAGCCACCACAAACAGCCCTACGGATCTGGCTCAAGAATGATGTGCAACAAATCCAACAAGGGCTCTAGTCGTGGGGTTGATCCTGATACCTGGGCCCAGTGGATGTGATGGTTAGTAGAAGCCTTGTCCAAAAATAGTGATAGTTGTTTAATGATCCTCTTACAGGTCAGGTCGGGCAGACCCAAGGCTTTATGAGCATGTCACATGGGTCGCCCGTGACCCCGGCGGAAGGCGACGCCTTGCAATGGCGGCAGGCTTCGGGATGCCCCATCGCGGGCAGCGGTCGCCAGCCTTGGATCAGTCCAGGAGCCAGGACAAGGCATGACCAACAAGGCATGCCCCCCCCAAAACGGGGGATCTACCCACAGGCATCCCTGGGGGACATCACAGGATCCGGACGGAGAATTCTTCATCACCTGAATCCAACAAACCAGGCAGCCCTCCATGGGCGAGCAGGCGGCGCAGATGCAGCGGCCGCACTTCCGGCAGTGGTGCTTCCTGCGGACCAACCGTTGAGTCGACCGACGAAGTGCTTGGACCACTTCCAGGTTCGGGCGTGTGTGGTCGGATGCCGGCGTGCAGCAGCACAACGTCTGGTTAGGGATTTGAGGGATAGATGGATGGATGGATGGATGGAAGGATGGATGGAAGGATGGAAGGAAGGAAGGATGGATGGAAGGAAGGATGGAAGAAAGAAAGGAAGGATGGAAGGAAGGAAGGATGGTGTTATAGTTTAGGTGACCCTAAACTGGACATTCCTGTTTGGAAGACTGGCTCAGGCTGTGCATTTGTGGATTGAAACTGAGTGGCGTGTGGGACAAGCCATTGCCATGATCCAAAAAGGTCTTTGATTGATTTTGTTTGAGGTCTTTGGCACAGCACTGGAGCCGGAGTCTTTTGCAAAGAAGGGGCCCACTCTTAACATCTCCTGCGTTGATCCATTCCAAGAGATGTTATATAAGTGACCGTAAATAGGACCCGTCACCTGGCACACCTATGGGATTTATAGTGTTCTGACCGTTAGTTGATTCCTTTGTTGACCAGAAGGGGGCCAATGTCCAACACATACTTGCACGTAAAGGTCTTCGACGCCGGGATCCAAAAAGAAAACCTCCCCCTTCCCCGGAGTCGATGAACCAATACGTCTCATAAGATCTCATGAATTCTCTCCTTCTTGGTGTGAAAGCCAAACCACTCTTCCCCTGCTTCATTCTACTTCCCCTAGGGCTTCAACCATATCGTCAGGAGGTGGTTAGACCCCTTGGCGCCCACCCCGACCGAGGTGGTTGGAGCCCTAGGGTTCATTCCACTTGCCTTTGCCCCATCACCAGAAAACCCATACCCTTCCACCGCACTTTGGGCGTCCCCCCGCCTCATGAGCAACCAGAAGTTGGCCTTACACAGCTGACACCGATCGCTGTCCGTCCACTTGGGCTCCTCGAGGCGAGGGCCGCAGAAGGATGTCTGGCCAGAAATCCACCAGGTAAGCTTGGACTATCAATATTTTCCAGGGAAGCCGGATCTTATTGAACAAAAAAAAGGCCTCCGAAGTCTCCAAGGCTTGATGACTTCTAGATCTTCTTGGAACGTTCTTTGCCGGGCAGGTCCAGTGAATGCGCAACAGTCACCTCGCTGCTGTAGGAACACCTTACCGCTGTGTGGGCGACCCTGTCGGTTTTTGGGGTGAATGTGAGGGTGTGGGCCATGATTGCAATCCAGCATGTGCATTGTGGCCAATACTGTGACACCTTGCACGCACCAACCAAGTGGGAAGCGCATCTCAAATCTCAACCCCTCGCTCCAAACCCCTTCCTTCGCTTGGGCCAGCTCAGAAGAATAGAGCTGGCCAGCCACACGAAGACAAAAGGATCCCGACGCTTGCAGCATTAGATTGTCATCCCTACGCCCATTGTGCCCAGAACTTGCAATCACTGTACCGGTCGAGGCTAAGACTCCTTCTTGCTCTCCACAATCTTCGGCGCCGGAGGCTTTACCTTGGATTTTGCTTGAGGAACTAGGAACACACGGGGATTTACTCACAATACCTATAGACTTCCTGTCTGGGTGCCCTGTCTGGAAGCCTGGGCCTTTATGTAGGGTGGTACGATAGTCTAGCCAGGACAGACAGGATAGGGTGGTACGGCAGTCTAGTGCCCAATGGAGGCCTATAAGTAGGGTAGGGTAGTCTAGCCAGGACACCCAAACAGGTTGATCCTGGTAGCTCCAAACAAACCTGACTGGTACTTAGTAGGGAATGAGAGAATGACCCCTCACTATAGATACCATAGGATCCATTCCCTCATTCTTTACTAAGCACCAGTCAGAAACGCGTCACTTTCTTCGCAAAACGGTGGCTGGACGGAGCTCCTCTGGAAGATCGTTCCCGTCCGTCATCGCTTGCAACCGCCGCCTGAGGTAACGCGTGGTGCTTTTGGTGCAAGGCGGAAAGGGGAATTGGCCGGGGCAAGGAATGAGATGACCCAACAAGCATCGTGCACTTATAACTATAATGCACTATACTGCCACAATAGCTATAAGTCAAAGAGGATTTTTTAAATGGTCGAACTGGATGACCCGAAATATGGACTTTCCTTTACTTGGGTGGTGCCAAAAATAGTCGAACTGGACTTCTAGGGTATTATATATATATATTATAACAATGCCACTTTAGGATTAGTTGATTAGTGGATCATTTTGAGAACACCTTCCCTTGGAATCATGGCTCCTCCCGAAAGAGGGTTTCTGTGAACCACCTCCTAAGCCTACAGTCCTTCAACCCTCATTGAGTCGTGTGTTTTGTATGACCAGCTCCAGTCAGGAGGTCAATGAGGTCGCTCACTGGCGAACGCACCGATGAGTGTGCATTCAAACGGACCTGCGGGCAACAACCCCCAAGAAGGGAAAGTAGACCCTTCTAAGCCCAGTGGGACAGGAGCGTTTCCCTCTTGCGCACCGAACCCCCAATCCAGCGTGACTCGGTCTCCAGAGTCTGCGCCTGTACAGATCTGCGGCTGGCGTGTGATAACCTTGGCTTGGAGCTAGGCGGCCTTCCTCCCATGCTCGCTCCGAGAAAGAAAGACCGGAGACCTGTAGGGATCCTCTCGCCGGAAGCGACTTCCTTGTATCAGCTAGCCAGCTAGCTAGTGGAACAGCCGCACAGTACACATGACGCATCCCTCAGAGACTCGATTCCAAGCGCGCCTCAAATGCGTAACAAAGGCGTCCCCCCCAAAAAAATCACTTCAAAAACTCTGGTTAGTGGGAATCTATCGTTTCAAGTCAAGGTAGACGGAAAAGTTCTTAAATCATTCAATACTGATTTCAAAACTGACTTGAAACATATTAGTCAGAGTCAGTGGGGATCAATCATGTCAAGTCACTTAGGCCAGTTTTACAACCAACAGAGGTTAAAGGACTCGACCCTATAGCCTATCCCAGTTCGGTACCCCAGTAAGGTCCTATAAGGTCACTGGCTACCTCTCTTGGAATCTCTGAAACCACCCAGTCGAGGTCAGGCCCGGTGACGGGTCTCCATGGGCAAGGAGAGCCAAACCTTTCGGGAGACGCTCTGCGTGTCCGCCAGGAAGGCCTGGAAGGAGCTGGACCAGGGCCACCGTTTAGGGTCACCGTGTCAAGAGGGTCAGGGCCCCTCATGCGTCGTTCTGTCTTTTTGTCGGTTCACGCCTGTTTTTTTGTGTTGAATCTAGTGGGTGAGGGTGAAAAAAAAAAAACGTCCAGATTCATGCAACTTGATCAGTGGTTCAAAATGATTTAATACAACCATTGCTGTGCTAAGGATTTCAGGCTACAAGACCATGTCAACCTTTCTGTGAGTCTTCGAAGGCCCAGGGTACGTAGACTAGATAGGACCGCCATCACTGGCCTTTCGGTTGGAATCTGGCCGTTTTCTAGTGGCTGCCAGTGGGTGGACCCTGGCATGTTTTAAGGTGAAATGCGCTGTCTTAGGTCAGCTGAAGAAGTGATTTCCTATTGGCAGCACATCAAACCACAAAGAGGATCTACTGAGATGATCGCACGCGTGCAAACGGGCCTCACTGATGTCGCAAATACTTTGGGTGGCGCGTGAGAAAAAAAAGAGGTGCTAAAAGTTAAGCACGATTGAAACCCTGGGAGTCCAAAAACTATGTTAAGCACCACCGAAGCAAAGGAAATTCCAAACTTCGGGTCACCTAGTCAGACCATTCTTAGAAGGAGTCTTTGACAAAGACTTTCGTTTAGGACATCACTTCCAAAAGCACCAATACCATCTTGGCAACAAGTACGTACTTGGTCACTTCCAAAAAAGCACCTGAAACATCCTGAAAACAAGTACACACTTGGTGATATACAGCATATATCATATACGTATCATATTCATGCATCCGCCTTCCTTGGACGTTCCGGAGTCCGCGTTCCGGGCTCACGGAAGTACCGCATCCCGCTCGAGACCGCCGTCCGATCACCTGGAAGGCGTCGTTGCCGCCCTTGAGGAGCAAGCGCCATTCGGAGTCCTTCAAGGTGTCCAGCTTCATGGATCGGACGTAGGATCTGCCCAGGGCGGCTTAGGCGAGGCGAGGGCGACTCTCCCCATCGCAGCCTATGATAAGCTGGAGGCGAAAGACGCCTTCTCCACCCCGAAGCTTTGGAGTTCATGGTAGTTTTGCTGTTTGGGGAAGTTGGACATGTTGGAATGTGTTCACATGGCATGCCTCTATATTCTTAAGCACCCGCACCCTGTGCATCTTTTGCTCATCCTTTTGCATCCATCTATCTTGCTCTCATCACACCTCTCCTCACACCTCTCCCCTCCCTCCGTCCCAAACAGCCTCCGTCCTCCCTCCTGCCAACCCCCGCCCTGGACGCCTCCCACTCCGACCGCCTCCCACATCCCGACCGCCTCCCACACCAACCGCCACGCCGACCGCCACGCCGACCGCATCCCGCTGCCAGCGCATCCCGCATCCGAGGCACATGTGCACGCCGAAGGAGCGGTGCTGTCCGGCGCAGGTGATGCAAATCACCGAGGAATGACTCAGGGAGACCCAAGGGTCCATGCTGCAACTCCTCGGGCAACGGGGAAGTGAAACGAGGAAGGGGAAGAAGCGCCAAGCTGAGTGGGGAGGGGGGCAGGTCTCGGTTTGTCTCGGTGTTGCACCCCCCCCAAAAAAGCACGGAGTCTCCCAGCTAGCTGCTGCCTAGGCCTTTACAAGAGCTTTTAGAAGAAAGTTCGAGGTTTTGGTAGTGTAACATCCTCATGAAATCAATGGTCGTCCAGAAATCGGGAAAAGATTGTCAAAAATCAGGCGTCTTTTCAGGAGTATACAGTTCCGCACGTGTGCGAGAGCGTGTGCAATGCGCAGTGCCGACATAGAGTACAGGAGTTTTTGATCGATGCCCAAGCAACACTCACGTATTGAACAGTCTTGGAGCTCATCCGCGAGCAGAAACCTATACTCATCCAGACTCATCCACTCCCATACTTTAGCGCCGCCGTGCTTAAAACACAGAAACCACCCACCCCCCCCAACACTTCACATCTCCCCACACCGGTGTGGTCCATGACAGGTGTCATGTCGCAATCAAAGCAGGAGGTATTCCCAGGTAAGGCCAAGACCGCCGCAGTGCGACGAGCCGGTGGAAGCGACTCGAGCGACTCGTGCGCGTGCGCCATGCGGGCTGTGGAGGGGTTGAAATTGGAAAAAAACGGTGGAAGCGACGTGAGATGGAGCTCTGGCAGTGGTGAGATTGACAGGTTTTTCAAGCATGAATGGTGGCATGCCATGTTCAAAAATGTGTTGTTTTTGTTCTTTCTCCCATGGTCCAATGGTGCAAATGAAAAGCATATCGAACACCTGGAAAGGGCATCATAGTTGCTAAACACCCTGAAGCACTTTGAGCCAAACCAGGGCATGAGGATCAAGCGGCGCGGCCACATGTTGCCACCCTGACATGGGATCCAGCATTCTTAAGGTAACATGGAAGTTCCAAACATGGCAACCTGCCAAGAAGGCGACTAAAAATACAACAATCACAACAATATACAGTATATACAGTATACAGAACACCCCAGTTCCAAGGGTGATTGCTTGGCTGTGTGTGTGCTTTTCACCCTTCAACCCTCAACTAAAGACCTGGCAGAGAGGGTGCTGGTTTCTACACATACAACATCATACAACACACACACACACCCCTCCAAGAGAGGTGCGGAAATATTGAAGAGACCGCCTTAAACCAGTCCTTAGGATCCAATCAACCTCCGCTGATGCACGGTCGCACGCATCTTCTCTGCCGAGAAGATGGGGAGTCTGAGGCTTTCAGCGGCTTCGAAGTGATTGATGAAGGACTCATCCCTAGGGCTCCTGGCCTAACTCCGCTTCGAAGATGGTTGGGATGGGTGCCAGGGGGGGGGTTCAATCCACCGAACCTGAGGAGATGGGCCAGGAGCCCTAGGGCATGAACAAGGGATCGAGCTGCGATGACCTGTGTATTTACAATGATCATCTCGGATCCACGCCCCTCTTCGCCAGAGGGGATCCCTCTTCGCCTGAGGTCGAAGGAATGGATTGCAAGGGATGCAAGGGATCGATCCATTTTGAGACCTTCCAAGAGAGGTTCAGTGACCTGAACTAGGACCCGGAAAACCTGGGGTACCAAACTGGGATAGGCGAAGGGCGTCGGGTCCTGACCCACCTCTGGTGTTTGGAATCCCATTTCACCTTGACTTAACCACGTCCAACCGGCCGGCCACGTCATGAGGGCCGAGAGGGCCGACGTCGCAGAGGAAGTCTCCACATGCAACGCCCCTGACGTTCCTGAGGTCTCCAACTTCTGCAAAGCCTCTGCCTGGTCCATCGAGGTTGGTGATCGACGTGATCGGATGGTGGAATGGTGGCATTGCAATAATCTCGGAAGTGCTTTGGGGGAAGATCATGGAACAACTATTGCTTTTTGATTTGAACCCCAAATGGGCAGAGCCGACTAAAAGAAGCCACGCGTGCGCTGTTTTCATAGTGCTTGTTGATGCTTGTTGTGTTGCATTTGTGAGGAAAAGAAGTGGGTCCAACTCCTCAGAGTCCGGTGACAGGTCCGAACACCTGCAAGATCCAAGGGTGAATACGGATCTTCCAACCCGCTACACACGAGGGATTGTGGCCCCCCATCCCCCCTAGTCCATTCTCCTTGGACATGGACCCTTCAAAAAGCTGGCTTCTCTAACAAAAGTCTCTGTGACGTCCTGGTGTCTTCCAGCTTTGGCGGCCATGGCTGCCCAGTAACATCAGTGACCACGCGATACGCCCCAAATGGCCGCCATACGACATACTGACTGGCTGCTCCGAAAGAAGCTCTTCAATTCCCAAGTCCAACAGGTAAACCTCTTGCAGAGACCCCTTCAGTGCTGCCTTCACAAGGAATCCATCACCTTTAGAGCGAAATCTTCTACGAAATGGACTGCATGTCCACTATGTCCACCTACTTATCGTCCACCTCGCACCACCAAGCTGTGAGTCAAAACCACCAAAAACCATGGGAAGATGCCATCCCTTATAAAGGGATCTGTTCAGTTTAAGGAGTCAACCATGGCTCCCAGCTTTAGACCCACGGCCACCTCTCTCAGCATCACCATCTCCCCACCCCCGCCACGGGCCCCCCTTCCCCCCCAGCCGCCTCGTCGAAGCGCCTCCGAACGGAATCTAAGACACCGGCATAGGCCCGCTCCTGCGGAGGAAAACATGTCCAGACTCATGTCCAGACTGTTTTGGGGAGGTCAATTCAACCTGATCTTACTGGGTCTTGGACCGGCAAGGGAGCACAATTTGGGTGACGCAGAGCGGGTAGCAGGAAGTGAAGACTCAGGAGGTTTTGTTTTTTGATTGACTCAGCTGGGACTGCGATCTACCACAATACCCAAACACTCCCCGTATGGAATATGTACCATACATTGTTACATTGACCCCTGAAACCATCCCAATGTAGGTAGATATGCCAGTCCCATGGAGTGTTTGGGGTAGGTGGCCTGCGACTCACAAGCTTAAGCGAACTACTGACAAAACTCCATGAAGCGTGGCCTCATACACCTTCCCAGCAACAATGCACACTTACGCTGCTGGCGACCAGCGGAATCATCCCAGTCACCCATTTTCAGAAAGCCTCACATGCAGAAAAAACTGAGGGCGTTCTCACCTGAATCTCTTCCACTGGGACTAAAGAAACATAACAAAATCTAGAATCTGCCACGATTGAGGCTTGAAAGATCTCTTAATTCGTCCCCTCCCTGGGTTCTAAACAAAACGGCCAACAATCCCTATACTCAATCCATGTGAATGACAGCCATCGCCCCGGCGAAGCCTTCACAGGCTGACCACAGCCTGTGACGACACTCTCTGCGCCCACCCCGCCCCCCCTCCCTGACCGGAAGCGCTGCATTGGACTCCTGAGGCGCCAGCAGGTTGGCCCAGAGTCGAGTCTAGGCTTTAGACCTCAACTTGATTGATATACCTACAAAGGTTAAGTGATCGTAATTAAATAGGACCCGTCACCAGGAGTACCCAACTAGGATAGTCGAACTAGGGTTCTGACCCACCTCTGCTGGTACCCCAGTGAAAACGAAACTTGACTGTGACAACCACTGCCTCAGCTGGAGGATCACAGGTCTTTTGAGGGTACCGCTCGGCTCGGGTCGTTGGTTTTCAGGAGGGTACCTCTTCTGAGTACCTAATGGGGTGGTACGTGGACACCCCCCAAATGACCTCCTCTTCCACACCCCGATATCAAGTCTGTTTATAGACCATCTCCTATCATCTGTGTCCATCTATCAACCTAGACCTGCACCACCCAGCACCTCCAAAAAAAACTTGAGAGGAGGGAGACACGAAAGGTAGGACAGCGGGAAGAGAAGAGAACGCGAGAGGCAGGAACAAAAATGCAATGTTCGACATGGTGATTTATCCCCTCGGAGGCGACCTTTCGTAAATATATGTTCATATGCACTCTATAAATGTTCAAACATATGCTCTCGAAATGTTCAAAAAGATTCTTAGGAAAACAAACTTGCCCCATGGCTCAGATCATCGGTGAGCATTGAATCGGAACATCATAGGATTTGAACTATCCTGAAACCATAAGAGGCTCACGAA
>CAXAMN010012925.1:150392-178816 GCA_963970005.1 Durusdinium trenchii
TTTTTTCGGGAGTTGCTTGTTTTGTACTTCCCCTCAAGGGGAAGATATATATTGTCTGTGCGTATACATTGAGAGGTGCGTGGGCCTCTATGACTGGGAGGACCCACACACCCTCAGGAACTATATATAATTTTACAGGCGCTATATATAAATCTACAGGCGCTATATATAAATCCACAGGCTGTATATAAATCTCCAGGCGCTATTTATAGACCTACAGGCTGCACATACAAAAGTTGCACCCTTTCCTGGCGAAGTAAGACGCCATAAGTGCCCCATGTAAAAACTAATGTTGCACATGTAAAATGACTGCTGAGGAAAAAACTGTTGGCAGCAAACCACAAAGGCCCACGCACACATAATCACTTTTTTTCCAGATTCGTGGTCCATGGTTTGCAAGCCAATTGCCCGCACAGGAGCAAACACTGTGACTAGCGGCTTGCTCCAAACCCCCAAGTCGACTGGCCATAGTGAGCGGCCCACACTGGAAAAAATTGCTGAGAGTGAAAAACAGTTGACCTTTCAACTCTAGCGAACATGTTTTTTTGTCATAACAGAGTTATCATTACACCTGCCGCCCACTGACCGCCAAACAAAATGTCAGCTTGGTCTGTGGCCAAACTCATAGCCCTAGGACTTTTGTTTCTTCGCAGCTGCTTTAGATTTGGGTTCTTTGCCTCTCTTGCGCTTGTTTGCGTCCGCGTCTTCTCCGATTGTTGGCCTGGGGCGCACATGCTACAGCCCCAAAACACACAAATTTGCAACCCTGGACCCTAACCCAAACACCCCCAAATAGGAACCCATAAGCAGCCCAAGCATACAGTCAAGTCACTTACTCACGCCAAAGCTCTCAAACTTTGTCCGAAGCGCCTCTGGGAAGTCTTTGGAGTTCAAACCAAAATTCTTGCTCATGTACATGGAGGCTTTGCGAGCTTCCTTGAGCTTGACTTCATCGTCCTTGTCCTCATTGTTCACAAGAACAGCAGCAGTCATCATGTAGGAAACAATCTTGGCCACATCCTTCTTCGTATCCTGCCGAAGTAGGATTACTCTGACATTGTGTTTCTTTCATCCTGAAAAAGAACCACTCTGAAAAACATTACAAAATCACCTCTTTCAAGGTAAACACGGGTTTGAGAGTTAGGCCTCCACTGCATTGGACGCAGAAGCCAGCAAGGGCTGGAGCTCTGGATCCTTGAAGCCCACCGCCTTCATGGAGGCTTTCACACTCCGCACGAAAGTACTCAAAGAATCTGCACTGTCGCTCGTGCAAAAAGTGATCAACTCCTTGACCTCCTTGTCAATTTCCTTGCTGTCCTCGAGCATCCACATCACACCATCAAAATCCCACACTTCCACAGCATTCTCAATGGGCCTGGACCAATCAAGTTTGGTGAACCCCCCCAAGGTCCAAGGTCAAGTTCTTCCCAAGAGAAACAGACCCCCAGGTGAACTTCCACACAAATTAAAAAATAACTTGCACTGACCCCTGCACCTGTACTTCTCCAACTTCTTGGAAACTTGCGCAGCCTCATCTTGAACGCTATTGAGAACCGACCTGAGATTGTCACAAGCTGCCTTCTGATACCTCTCAGCTCCCTTGGACAATTCCGGCTCAAGGAACATCAAGGCCTGGGTGTCAAGACTACGCACGGTCACCGCATTCTTGACAATATTCGCTAGCTCAGTGTAGTCTTGAGTCGCCTGGGGAACTTCGGTAAGGCTCTTGATGGTGGAGTGTGCTGCGGTGACATTGGAGAGCGCCTGCAACTGCTTTGGAAAATAAGGAGCCATGTCCTTGATGACCTTGTAGGCCGCTTCCATCCCGCCAGTCGAGGCCAATGCCTTGATTTCATCAGACCCAAGGCGGACGAACATGTTGTGGAACCGGCCAGCCGCCGCATGAAGCGGTTCAACCCACACTGGACACTCTTTCAAACGCTCCTTGCAAGCTTGGGTAGCGCTCTGTAGCCCAAGGTAAAGGCAGCTCCACCGCTTGAGTGCACTCGTGGAATCATTGGAATTGGAATCGACGAAGGCAAACTCCAACAAAGTCTTGGCTACCGAGATGAGAATCACGTTGGACTCAACCTCGTCCTTCAAGACCTTCCCTCGAATGTAGCCTGCCAAAAACGATGTTGGTATGATGGGCTCAGGTTTGACATATTAATACATTGTCATATTGTTATATATTATTAGTAGTATAATATATAGTAACCTTTGCCTGGCCTCAAAATTGTCGAAGATTTCAACATGTTTGCCTGATCGCGACGGAGCACCCCGCCTTCAACCTGCAAAAGCATAATCAGGCAATGCACGTCAGGACCATCACCCTCTTCGCAGTACTTCTGTGGGAGTTCGGCCTTGTCCTTCTCAAGCCACGAGCGCTCCAACAGCCTGCCAAAATCTGGCCCGTGGTAAAAGTGCTGGTCCATCACATCACGCAATTTCTTCAAGGATGCCTCCAAGCCACTCGCAGCCTCTCGGACATCGTCCTGCTCAGATTTCTGGCAGGCTGCAAGCACAAATGTGGCTCGGGATGAGTCTGTAGCCAACTTGATGATCTCCAGGGCCTGGTTTTTGTCCACAGATGCTTCCAAGTTGGCTCCAACCTGATCAAGCAATTTTGCCAAGGCCTCGATCTGCTTGATGGCTCCATCGACTTTGGAAGCGGCATCCTTCTCCTCCAAAACCCGCTTGGATGTGTCGACAGCCAGTTGCCAAAGATTCCTGGAAGGAAAACAGTGTGGTAGGTCGTAACCGGTTGTAATGTGTTTCTTCTTTCTGTATCTAGAGCCTGCAGCCTACCCCTAACAATATTTATAATTTATATAGCTCACCGACCTACTCCATTCATAGCATGTCACTTGCCCAGGTCCTGAGAGTGACATTGGATCGGAAAAGCAAAGTCACCCGCGCGGAGAAATTTGCTGATATCGCAACCATCCCCTTCAGCTTGGCAATGTGGTCCGTGGCCGTATCCATTGCTGCCAGCTTGTCCTCATGTAGCACCATTGCCACAGTCACAAACTTGTGCAAGTCCAAAAGCACTCGGGGACAGAAACCCGTTGGATTTGGGTACGAGTCAGCCAGCTCCAAGATGCTGCTGGATGGATCTTTGCCACACGCCCTGATGGGACAGTTTTCATAAGACAGTAAACAAGTCGGTCGGTTGCCCAACAGTTCACACAAACACCGAACACCTATGAGAAAAAAATCTCTCCTTGTCAGTTCTGGGCAGTACATTTGGAGAAATCGGGTGCCGCATACAGAAATCTGATTCTTGATCATCTCCGCAGAAAGGTTTCTGCACTGATCGACCCACTGGTTGAACAAAGCACATTGGATGTGCAGCAAAGAAGGAACGTCCAGCACGTTCTTCATCTTGCTCAATGATGCTCCTGGTCGGTCTGAATCAGCCAAAGAAATGTAGCCAAAAATGATTCCCCGCTGTTCTGCTGTAGTTGTATCTTCTGCACCCGCCTAGTTGGCAAACAAAGGATTTGATTGGATTTCCGAAAAGTTAAGGGTTGATAGGATTGGAAAGGAACACTTTCTAAGTTCTAAGCCAAAAGGACCCACCCAAATAAAGCTGTTAAACAATTGTTGGAGCAATCCCACCTTGATCAATGCTGCGCCCCAATCAGTGAGAATTTGAACATTGCAGTTTGCGGGTAGCTCGGTCATGTCCTTGAGAACGCTGTCCAAGCCTTCCACAAACTCAAAGATGTTGGTATTGGGATCACGGAAGGATCCGGCAGAACCAAGTGTGTCAACCTGCTCGCCCACAGTCGACATGTAATCTTTCGACTCATTCAGAAAGGACTTTGCTTGGGGGTGTGCTCCTTCAAAAGGACCAAGGGCTTCTACTGCTGCCATAGCCTTCTTTAGCTTCGTTTCAAGCTGCTCCTCCTTGCAGGTCCCCTGCCAAAATCCAAGTGGACTGTAGTAGGACTTCACAGCCTGAAGCATGGTGTCGGCCTTGGTGATCAGTTTCTCAACTTTGATCTTGTCATTCTCGGATCCCTTTCTTGAATCTCTCTTGGGCGCATCTGGCTTCGGAGTTGGCCCTTGTTCAACAGCTTCCTGAGCCTTATTCGCAGCCTTTCTCTCCCTCTTGGTAGGTGCAGGCTTTTCAGGCGCTGTTTGCCCAACCCCAAACTGATCGTCGGACTCAGCTTCCGAATCAGACTCCTGTGCAACGACCTCTGGTTCTTCAGGCTCTTCCTCGATGTCATTCAGGGCCGCGTCTGCTTCTTCCTGAATGGTGAATTGAAATTGAAGATTTGATCGAGCCAACCTTTTTTCTACTATCATGATACTAGTCGCCCCTTTGCAAACCACCCCCTAGATACAGGAACAAATGTCCGTTTTTGAAACGCTAGGCCTTGGTGTTTGTTATCACGTTGATGTTTGCTTTATCTCGATCTGTGACAGCGGCCGCTTGCTGACCACTTTCATGTTCCTCTACACGAATCTTCTCAGCAGCAAGCTTGGTACCGACCTTCACCTTTCTCTGCTTATTGTCTGGCATAATGATGACGCCCTCGATCCCTCGATCGTCCTGAAGGGGCAGGCCTACCAACCCATCTTATATATAAATTGAACTGTTTGTGTTTGTGATATATACAGACTATACACCTTTTTGAATCAAGCGCAAACATGTTGGTCAATGACCCTTCCCCTCCTGCTGCACATTTAGTCCCAGAACCTGAGTTGAAACACCACATGAATGGGCCATGGGCAAACGATCGCGAATCAATCTGATACAACACTTACAGAAACATACAAAAAACAACTACATCAAATGGTTGATTGGTTTGGTTTAGGAGCCTTAGTGATCCATCCTTTCTTTGCGGCTGCTGTGCGATGTTTTTTCTTGATCTCAGGAGGCGCTTTCTCGGCAAAGAAGTTGTCAATGGACATCCACTCGCCCTCCTGAGGTGAAAACCCAAGGGCCGGCTGTAAACTGTGAACTGATTGAGAACTTATGAAAACTTCCAGCTACGGGTCATGGGCTACAAAATTATTTGGCGGGCTTCCAAAGACACAACAATGTGACACTGTTCCAAAACAAGGTCGGGCTTCTTCGAAGAAATCCAAGTAGTGACTGGTCCGACGTTGCACATAGTGACGAAGGTCGATTGCACTGTGTCTCGGTTTTGCCTTCGAGTTGAGACAGGTGGCAATTACGTGCTTCTTCCTCAGCGCTTGGAACCTGTCCAGAGAAAGCCAGCAAGATGCAACGACAGTCTTTCCAAAAGTCTTTCCTGTTGGCTAAGTAAAACGGAAAAAGTGTGGTTCTTTGATTCTTACATCAATGGCAAAAACCCAACAACCGGCCAAGAAACTTAGCTTTGATTGCAGGAACCTTCTGCAGCAAAGCCAAAAATTCGTGAAGTTTCAGTGTTGGAAACGACCCTCGTTTGCAGTAGTAGCATTTGAGGCAAATGGTCTTGTCGTCCCCTTTCGCACTGACAACCAAGAGCACTTTTCCTTCTGGTGCGTCCTGTTCATCAAACAGCACTTCCATATTGAAATTTTTGAATGGGGTTAGTTACTACTAAAAATACATAATATCCACCCCAACATATCATCCCTCCGCCCGCCGCTTCATAAAATACAGTTGGTACAAGTTATGTCAAATTTGAGAAAACAGCCCCGGACACTGCACTGGGTGACAGAACCACACAACTCACAGTCCTGGTCTTGGGTGTTGAACTCTTGCTCACATGCACCACAATGGCCCTCAATGAACTTCACGTCTACGTCCGCCAAAAGATCCTCAAGGTCCTTCTTAAGCTCGTCCGCCGCTGGGTTGTGCGCGCTCTCTGGAGGTTCCGGCCGGGACATGACAGGCGGCATGACGACTAACTCAACACCCAAGCTGGGATGCGAAACGCAAACTGTCCCACTACGTTGATTTCACCAATGCTGCAATGCTGCAAACAACACATGTCATGCAAAGGAGGTTTAAGCAAGCACCAACCAGCAACTTCAACCGACCTGAACACACACCGTTGGCGTCCACAAGAAAGCACAACTTTGCACACTGCACGACAAGATCTGTCAGTGGTCTATGGCCTGTAGATCGCAACCCGTTCAAGGAAGACTGCAGATGATCAAAATTCCACAGCCTCCAACTTCAAAATCACAAGAACATCACGACATCACCTTTGCCTTAGATGTCAGGCACTTGGGAATCCGTCCACTCTGAACAGCCGGATGGGGCTGTCACCGAGCGCGGAAGAGTCTGACTGGGCTCTGCGTGCTTGGCCGCAAGATCCAAACACATTTCATTGATCTTGCTATGGAGCGATGGATCGACCTTGGGCTGAATCTCGGAAAGCTCACACATCATGTCGAGCAATAGTCCATGAGCCACAGCAAAACCCACACAACAACCACTGTGGAATTCAGAAGTGGCACCATTTGCAAAAGTCCATGTCACCTTGCAGGTTCCGGGATGCATCGGGCCATCGCACATGACACAGATCTGTGGTTGGTGACACGTTGCTTCCCAAATCTGCAACACTTGGACCTTCGACATCTTCTCAATGTTTCCGGTCTCGGACTCAGAAGGCGAATCTGAATCGTCAACTACTGTCCACTCCCCATCAATCAAAGGGTCAGAGTCGGCTTCATCTTCTTCGAGCAAACGCTGCAAGAATGAAGAACCCTTCGGGTGGTTCTCCAGTGGTCTCGCAGGTGAGCCTGAACTCGTTTTGAAAAGGCATGCACAGATGGCAAAGATCACACTGCCAGCCACGGGAACTGACCAGCCATCTCCTGCAAATCCAGCTTGGGGAACAACGAGGATTTTGATAAATGTGCAAAAGCAAAAAGGAGCTGACCTTCTACAATAATACACTGCAAAATGTCACGGTGCTACTAGCGATGGCCTCGAACCTAAAGCGATGGCCTCCTAGCGATGCGATGGCCTCGAACCCACCCCGGCGCAGGCCACTCGCCTGCGATGAGGTTCAGGTCTGAGTAGGAAAAGGTTGCTTCTGAGTCGCTGCCCAGGTTGAGCTTTGCAATGTCGAAGCCCTGGACTCCCAGGAGGTCCTGCAAATATTACAAGGTGTCCACGCACTGAACCTACTTGATGCTCAACAAACTGACACAAAGTCGAGCGCTAGGCTATATTTATATAAATTACTATAAATTATCATAATTATTATCATCTTATAATATCACCTCATCATCTCATCTTACAATCAACTGAAAGGCACTTGCAACAGGTCCTCTGCGGTCAAGAAACTCTTGGACTGGTAGTCCCAGATCTTCACAAATGTTGTCACCGCGCTAAGTCGTCCATGGTGTGAGTTTGCATGTCGCCGGACACTACCTCACCAAAGTCTTGTTGATTGAAAAACTCAAAAGTTTCTTCAGGTCCCACCCACAGCTTTAGGCTTTAAACTTTGCTTTTGTAATTTATATAACACAAATCGTGGCAACGGACTCAAAAGAAATTGAAGACAAGTGCGCCAGATCGGAAGTGCAGAAATCGGCCTCCGGCTTGTACCCCTGTGCCTGAGAAGCTGTACGTAAAAAAAGGATATAGCACCGCTCAAAAATCCAATCCCCCATTTTGAACTGCTTCTGGAATGCTTCTGGAGCGTCATCACAAATCTTGTTTTGAGCCCTGAAGGAATGTTACAGTAAAGAGTTTTTCCAGGGGGCTTGCAAGTGAAATTATTCATATTTCATTGAATGCATGTGTTTTCGCTCCTGGGAATGGAGCATTATAACTTGGAGGCCTGACAAAACATTCCTGGACCCAGATCTTATTGAAAACTGAAAGAAACTTACTTATACTTACGCGGAACCCGAAACTCCTGATCTGAGCAACGAGATGATGTCGTAATAGATGGAACCTCTCGAAGTGACCATAAATTAATAAGTTATGATATATATATATATAATATATTGTTTTTTACTTTGTTATACGACTAGACTATACTATACTATTTATATTAAGTTACTTTTTAAAAAATCTAATCTATATATATATATTATATTTATAATATTATAATATATGTTATATATTATATTATTGAAAAACATGGCTACAAGTAACCATCTTCTAGAAATGGTTCAGAACGGTTCCGAACGGTTCCGAACTATTTTTGAGGCAAGCCAGTTTTAATTAGTTCAGAACGGTTCCGAACGGTTTCGAACGATATATTAAAAACACTGTGATATAGTTCAGAACGGTTCCGAACGGTTTCGAACTATATATAACTTATATTGATATATAGTTCAGAACGGTTCCGAACGGTTTCGAACTATATAATGCCCCCGAACTATTCCGAACTATTTGGAACTATTTGGAACTAATCTGAACTAATCCTGGTTTGGAAGTTATATAAAGTTCAGAACGGTTCCGAGCGGTTTCGAACTATTTCTGGAGGTATGACTATAGATAGGTCAGAACGGTTTCGAACGGTTCCGAACTATTTCTAAGCAGCATTGGCTTGAAACTGCATCACCAACATCACCGCTAATCATCTTGAGATTATACAGTATATATACTTTGGGCGACCGACTGGAATGGTATGGTACGAGACTTAAGTGGACAGATTCGTTTCAAAACAAATGTGGAAACCATGGTGTAGTCAGTGTGGTGTGCTAAAGCTTTTGCCCTGCCTATCATATCCTATCGACAAGCCGTTCATGAGTCCCCGACGGCAAAAAACATCTTGGGCCCAGTTACAACGAGTTGGGCGTGCTGGATGTCCAAACTTTGCCGTTCCCGCTTGTTCAAAAGAGCCTTCTGAGCAGTTGTCAGGGAAGACGAATACCCGACCCCAACGTTCAGAGCCCGACACAAGTTGGCCACCTCCCGCTGGCTCGTCTCAGACTGCTTGCCGTCCTGGAGTGTGGCAGCGGCGACAGCGGTGGCAAAATTTAATTAGAGGACTAGAGAAATTTGGAGCTAGGATCGTGGCCTGGCCGCAGTAGGGAGCAAAACATATATGAGTTCTAGCCCTGGGGTCCATTTAAAGAGGCCTAGACAACCCGAAAACGTTGAGAAACAGCTGAGAACTATTTATAACCTAGCCCGAAACCCTACCCCGTCCCCGCGAAAATCCAAACAGGTCGACTGGGTCACGGCGCCCCCAAAAGCTACAAAAATCAGTCCCTGACCCGGTCCTTGGCAACGGGTGGTGGTGTCAAACACATCTCAAAACTCGAAGCGACATTCCGACTATACTGCATGATTTGTTGAAGGCTGATGGGTACTGGCACTAGTGCCTCAGGAAGGACCTCACGTATGAGATGGCACAACATTGACATCTCTGCATTGTCGCACAAAGACTTGCTGACCATCAGAATGTAGACCCGCGAACGGCTCTGTGGAAGGCCGTACCGGGACGACCTCAAACAGCATATAATTGTCCCGTGTTCCCACTTTTACTGCAAAGTAAAGTAAAGCTTTTGCCGTCCGCTGACTCCAAGCTTTTCGATGTGACTCCATGATTTGTTGGTACATTTCTACAATCTCAGAAGCCTATCTGGAGGAGAAGTGTCCTCCTTTGTCTATGCGGATACTTCGGAATGCTATAGACTATAGCCTATAGTGGAAAATTTACACCACATCAAAAAGAAACACACCTCATTCATTCAACAAACCGATCCAAATTAACAGTGGCAAACGTTGAGTGACATCTCATATAATTATAAGAAGGCAAGAAACTGCATGTAGAGCACTTTTACGTGGTAGCCACCAATGAGCTCAAGGCCTACTGGTTCTTCTTCGCCAGACTCTGTCATCGCGTAGCCCCTCATCATGTACTCGTACGGGTTCTGGCAGAGAGGCGAAGCCAAAAACACAGAGATAGAATCTGGGTCGGAATGGCAGGTCGGTGTAATATCAAGAAAAAGAGTAACATACAGGAGCTTGACTATAAGACAAAATCTAACAAAGATTAGTCGAATTGTATGTCTTATCCCGCTTCCGCTTCTGATCACTTTTTGAAGCTTGGGCACCCTGAATCCTGTGTACGATGTATGTCGCACAGTGCTATTTTTTCACCAACCCGACCTGAGTCAACAAACATGTAACATAACATTGGTTCACCTTTGCAAACTTCATAGGTCGGTGTGATTTCAACATTTCAACAAGACCGCTTTGACACTCAGGCTCAGGTTGTAGACCGCAAAGTATTCAAAATCTTCGTAGCCGCTGTCCGAACAGCATCGCAAACTGGCGGGGCTTGAGAGCTGGAACTGGCTCTGCCAGTTGCCTCGATGATCTTCTCTAGTTTACGGCAAGTCTCAGCGCTCAAGCCTGTGTGCTTGGCGTGCGTGACCAAACAAAAGTGATGGATCCATGCCGGTGGTCTCACTACCGAGTGGTACCATGAAAATCGCACAGTACCTTTGGGAATTTGCTTCTTGCAGGAGAGACAGACAGATCTGGCGCTCACTGCAATGGCTCCCTCTGACAAACCGATTTCCCTAGAAAAATAGCTCGATGTTGCTGCCGCCTTGGCAGAATTCTGCTTCAAGGCTGCAGCTGCCTCGGCTCTCAATTGATCTAATTGTTCGACTTCAGCTTTCAACTCTGGGAAACTTTTCTCTTCCTTGGCAATTGTTGAGGATGCCGGCGCTACCACCTCACTCTCATCATTGGCTTCAATTTCAATGTCCTCCTCTTCACTTGACTCGGACGACTCACTGTTTGCCCCTTCATCAGAGGACTCCACAAGATGTCGAACGACGTTTTCAAAATCTCCCTTTCCTTTGGCAGTCTTTCGTGCTGTCTTGGTTTTTGCCTGAACTTTGATCACTGTTCGTGTCCGAGTTGTTTTTTTTCTCGGCTTGCGATCTGTCAAACCAAAAGGTAGTTTGACAACTGGCTTTGCTCGACGGAACCCTGATTGGGTCAGGCTGAAAGCCGCAACCTGCTTGTCTATGTTTGATTTCAGCTGATCTCTGCCATGCAAAAAGGCTTTGCACTGCCAGACCTCAACTTTCACAATGACCTGGTCGGCTGAACTGGAGGCATCCCGGCAAAACTGAGAGAACAACTGCTGCGAAGTGAGCACCTTGGGAGCACCAAGAGCCAATGCGAGCTGAACCTCATTCACTTGGTTCTCGTCTGTAATGCTCGCTTCAGCCAGCATGTGCACGCTAGGTTTCTTCAGCACAACTCCAAGAAAGCAGGCATGTGATTCGACGCATTGGGCGCTGGAAAAAACAAGCAACATGCCCGGCGTCACCTTGTTCTCAACGAGGTTGTACTTGAAGCACGCCTCCAATTTCCTCACCGACTCAAAACATGGGTCCTTCCGGCATTGGAAGAAAGGACATGGCTCATAGACACTGTGGCCGTGACTTTCACTGCAAATCGGGTCCAAAGAACGGTGCAAAGTCTCGCTGAGATGATTGGACACGTCTTGGTCACTGCTCAAAACATCAATCATCGATGCTCTCAGAGCCCCCTCACCTGGCTTGTCTCAAACGGGAATTCGGAAGGTGTGAAGCAAATGTTCAATTCATAGTACTTTGCCCCCGATGTGGTAACAAACCACGATTGATTCTCCGAATGACCGAAAATGACCCTTAAACTTTTTGCAACTTTTTTGCCAAAAGACTGTCTCCATACTGTGTCGGCAAATCCCAAAGTGTATGCGATGCAAAAGCGGACTTGTTGACCAATAAGCGACGGGCAGACCGTTTCTTTGCCCCATTGCGCCAGCAATTCGTAGTTGGATCTTCTTGCTGATTTGATGCACCAGTGGCAGATGGTAGTGGCTGCTGCGACAAGTCATCTAGTCTGTGCTGTTGTTGTTGTGCTTCAATTTCAAACGCATCTCGGTCTTCTTGACTCATGTTGCGCCAGTCCTGACTGATTTGCCGCACCTTCTCTTTGTAATCCACCAGCGACAAGGACATGCCCTCCAGCCGGTGTCTCTGGTAGGCATTCCATCCGCACAACCGTCGAATCTTGCGTTTCTGGGCATGAGCCACTCGCGACTGCTTTTCCTCCATTGTCTCTCTTGTAGTCCGGGTACGTGGTGTCTTTTCACAATCCTGCCAGGGTAGTAAAACAGAGAGGAGAATTGATGGTTGATGATGTTCAAATTTCAATACAGCCCCCCCCAACAAAAACGTAACCACGCTTTCTGATCATTTCATAGCTGTTTCATAATCATTGAATCATATCATATCATATTATTATAGCTCACCCAAACTGACGTTAAATAAAACGGGTTCATACCACACAGTCTTTTTGCACCAAACTGACTAATTTGACTGCGGAAAAGAGTTCGAATATAAAATATAAAACAATTTGCTGTTGAACTCCCTTGCCTGCTGCCTGTGCTGATTCGAGGAATTGGTTCCCACCATCTTCAATATGCCACTGCTCACACTCTTTTTGGGAAGGGTCTCTGCTCCAACAACCTCCTTGATCCACACGTGCTGCTTAAGTACAGATTGGAGTAGTGTTGTCTCGGTGGCAGACCTCGGGTTCTTGACGCTGACTCGCCCCCTCTTGGACACGGACCATTGGGTTTGTCCGTTTTTCAACTCGACCACGTCAGAAGTCAGAGGAGTAAACCCCGCAATGTCAACCAAGACTTGTTGGATCTCTGCGCAGGCCTTGCTTTGAACATCAATGTGAGCCGAAGCCAGGCCCGAAAAATGATGAAGCCACGCCGCTGTCAGCTGAATGTCCATGCACTGGCAGCATTTGGCAAAGGACTTCTCCAAGTCATCCCAGCGTCTCACAAACTCCTCTGTTGAAAGCCCAATTAAGCCGAAGAGTGTCCAGGGAGGAAACGTGAAGTCATAAACAAATCGGCGCCAAATGTCTGTGCAAATGATGATGACCATTTTGAAGATGTGGTCCAGCCGGGATCCTGTAGCTTCCAACCCCATCTCATTCGCTTCCCAAAGGCCTGAATTCAAGAAGGTCACATACCGGCACATAAGGTGACGTCCAAAGTCCCCGGACACAACCTCCAAGAATATGCGTTTGGTCTTTTCCTGAAGCTCTTGCCCTTGCGGGTGAGCCGCCCCCACAAAAGCCAAGTCATGAAGGCACTTTGTGTGACCTAGCATTTTGTTGACTCCAACTTCCATCGGGTTTATCAGAGCATCAATCACCATGGAGGATTGCTCAAATCCAGGCTTGCAGACCTCCTGGATCATCATTTTTCTGCGCACACTGTTTTGAAGTTGGTAGTTCTGCTGCGCATCCAATGCATCAGCAAGCAAATGCTGGAAATCAGCAGCAGCACCTGATGAGCCCACACCAATGTCAGCAAGCAAGGTGTCCACTAATGTCTCCATGTCTTCATCGAGGTTTCCCGTTGATGCCTCCATGTGCCCAAGTACATTGGGGAGTATCCTGAAGAAGCATGTCGTCAGCATCACAAATGAGCTTGCTGGGCCATAGTGTTTCATCCTGTACAGCAACGGGCATTGGTACCCTCGACAAAGAAATGGAATGCAATGCGACAACCACTTGCAAATAGCCTCAGCATCTGAGGAGCAGCAGTCTGGTCGACCAGACTGTCCGATCAAACAGTAGTGGGTGAGGACTGGTGTGGTGCTGTCCCCATTTGCAAATGCCATAAGCTCAGCTAGCGACTCCTTGGCCTGCTTCGTGTTAGTGATGAAGTTCTCATACAGCCAGTCCGCACGCTTTCTCCACTTTGTCATCTCTTCAGGATACTGAAACACTCTGATGCCTTGGTTGCTCAGAACAATCCCTTGACCCCAGGCCCCGGTGAACCATTTTACAGAGTCTAAATTCAGAGCCTATAAGAAAACCTGTATAAATAATATACGCCGAAAGCGGGTCAGCATACAAGCGCAAATCGTGGCTTGAAGATTTGAAGACAAAACACGTTCGAAATTGCCAGCTTCTTGAAAATACCTCGTTGCTGCAGACGCCAAAGATCGACGGAAGGAATGAAGTTCAAATTGGTGTCCTAGTCGTACCAGGGTACACCAAAACCGCTCGGTGCTTAGCACCGCTGGCCGACGGATAAGGCCAAGTTGATGATTGCAACAACGAATTCTCAGGCCCAGGGTATGGGAAACACTTGAAGCAGCAGTTGAATTTGAACTCTGTCCATTGTTCCGCCCTAGGCTCAACAGAGAGCTTTCCGACTTCCATGCACTGTCATTTGCCTTGAGGGCGTCTCCGACAAAGACCATAGTCCGCCAAGTTGCACGACTCGCCACATTCTTTGCAACACCCAGCCGTGACAAGTGCTCTCCAACTCCACTTGCGCACACTAATAACCATGAAGTGTACGAGGCATGAATAGCAGGAGCTCTCCCAGATGACAAACATTGGATCGGGGTGGGTATGTGTAGGGAGTGCCACGACTCATCTCCAAATCTGACATATGCGGACTGCACTGTATTCATGATAGTGTGAACCACGCTGCGTTCAGAGCCATGTGCTCTGAGAGTAGTGGATGTATCGTCAGCGATACATGTGTTGAGAACGTGTTCCACTGCCTGGTCTTGGGCAGGGTTGAATAAGGATTCCACGATCTTGCACATGCATTGTAAAAAGCTCCATACAGATCGAGCACGCCCCCGACTGAACTGCTGCTTTGGATCAGCATGCTGACCAAAGTCAAAGTCTACACTTGCTCTTTGAGAGAGCTTGTACTGAAACCCCTGAGTGAAATACTCTGACTGCAAACGCTTTGCATACTCACCCCCAGAGTTCGCAGAACCTTCAGGCAGATTGGGTAAACCACTCTGCTTGGCCCTCTTGGCCTTTCCCTCTCTGGCACGTGCTCTTTGGAGTTGTTTCCTCAAGTCACTTACTATGTGTTCGTTTGATTGCTGTCCCTCCTCATCGTTCTCATCAGCCCACAAATCTGAAAGCGGCATGCGCTGCAGCGGATTCACCGATTCACCGATGATGATGTTGGTTTATGTTAAAAATTGGTAATTTATCTTATCGATAAGTAATTGGTAATTGGTAATTTATCTGATCCTTGGTCCTGGGGTCCTGAGTCGCACCCTGCCCTGCTGCATATTTAAAAAGTTGGGATTCGTTTGAAATTTGCTCTCGGTCGCTGTTAGCCACCAATTTCAATGTATAATAATGCAAACTTTGTCAAAACTCAAATAGGGTTTATCATCAATTGTTCCTTTCACACTTGAGCCGCGAGCCATTCAACTGGACACCATCACATTAGTTAGGCGGCTAGGCTAGGCGGCCAGACGGTTCCAAAACACGTGAGCGGATAAGCCCGGACCGGCCTTATATCTCTGGAAGAAGGGGTCTTCGACGCAGCTCTCATCCACAGTGAACTTGTCAAAAATGCCGTACACCTGCCAAGCCGTGTTGATTTGCTTGACGGCCTGCTCGTAACGCTTGAATCATTTGGACATCTGAGAACCTCTGAGAAAAAAGTCCCGGGTTGAACCTGATAGACTTTGATCGATTGACAAAAGAAAAGGTCTGAACACGCTTTTCTATGGCCCAAAAGCTTTTGCCTCCTCCAGCATGACTGTAGCTGGACGGAGTCTACCTGGGGCACGGTGTACTGCACACTACAGCTGAGCTTACCTTTCTTCAAGCTGCTCAATTGTGTTACTCTGTTTGCTGTCTGGTTGCGAATTTGTCGTGACACCTTCTCGAAGACCTGCCCTTGAGCGGACAGAAATGGGTTTCGGCCAAGAGTCCGTTTCTTGGCATTGAGACGTGAATACGGCTGACAAGGAGGTCCCACTGTGTAGAGCTGAATCTTGTGGTCCTGACGATGACTAAAGTAGTCCAACACGTGTTAACTCTTTTCCAAACCAACCTGGACCTGGCATGGACCCATGAATCTCTCAGATCGGGCGATGTTCTGAAATACTCTGAAGGCACATGAAATTTTACACTCACAAGGAATCCAATTTGTTTGTCTTGGAATTTGCTCTAATCCCATCATCTCTGATTAAAAAAACACAAAACATTTTTTGAGAGGAACCCTGCCTCCTCCAGTTTGCATGTTCGACCATGCAAAGAGCAGAAAGCGCCATCCTCCCCATCAATGTCTGTGACGTCGGAGAAGATGTGTCCAACTGCAATAGAAAAGAGCGTAGCGTCACACTGTCACACACGTCTTCCGCTTCTTATTGAATTAAACAGAGTTTGGCCAAAAAGAAGCCACCCCCCAAGTTACTGTCATGTTAATGTTACGTTCTGTTTTTCAAGGTGGTCCCAGCTGCAACCAGGTTGCGGTGAGCTCCAGCATAGTTGGCTTTGATGAAAGCTTGCTTCATTGGGTTCAACTCCAGACAGCATTCCGTGTGAATCGCCATCCCCAGCTCTGCAGACAATTCCCGACTTAGTTGGCCGCTTGCACGGTCAAGACCTTCCAGCCTTTCACTACAAAACCACCGGTGCAGATGCATGCAGTATGTATGTACGCCCAGAACCGCTTTTGGCACGACTTAACATGAACTTGTCAAATCTGCAAAAAAGGCGCCCGATATATGTTCCAGTAGCGCCACCGGCGCATGATTCAAGCATTCTGATCCTGAGCCGTAATTGGCTTGAACATGGGGAATCCGAGAGTTTCAGAGTGAGGTCTTGGGAATGGCTTCGTTTCTACCACAAATCCCCAGCTAGAACAACGACTGAACATCATCTCAAAACGGAAAGAATCTGAATGATATGATACGATACGGTACGATACGATACTGTGACTGATACCGTCTTCTTATGTAAAACTTGAGGCCAGAGGGGGTGAACGAAAGCTAGCCGGGCTTCCGGTGGTCTGCTGCTGGTGCTGCTGCTGCTGGTGCTGCTGCTGCCGCTGCTGCGCTGGGCGCTGCTGCGCTGGGTGCTCTGCAGGCACCGGGTCGTCTGCTGCTGCTGCTGCTGCTGCTGCTGCTGCCGCTGGGTGGTCTGCTGCTGCTGCTGGTGCTGCTGCTGCTGCTGCCGCTGGGTGGTCTGCTGCTGCTGCTGCTGCCGCTGCTGCGCTGGGCGCTGCAGATGCTTGGTGTGCTGCAGCTGCTTGGTGGTCCCGCTCACCGCGCGCAGGGGGGAGTCGAACCGCGGGGGGGGGGGGGGTCCATAAGATTGATTTAATCAATTATTTGAGGTTTCTGAGGTGCGTCCACCCCGTCACTTAACTTGCTAAAGCAAGAGCAACTCCAGCTAGCTAAGGCTAGCTTTCGTGATCACCACATATTTCGCACCGTGGTTCGGCTCCAAAAGAGTGTAGGATTGGTGTAGCCCCAGTGCCTGTCGAAACGCACTTGCCCACATCACAGGCCCAATTTGAGGCAGCTCATACCTGGGCAGGATTGTTTTGGCGGTTGTTGGTTTATGAAACCTGGTGTAGAAAGCCAATCAATTCTCACTCATTCTGAATTCTTTAGAGGGCCACTAACATAAAGAACTTGCCAAAAGCAGCAACATCCAGCGAGCATTGACCAAACAGGCCAAGACTTGTTGTTTGTATTGCTTTTTCCTGTGATTCCTGTGTATATTATATAGTCGTCGAGTCATAGTCTCATATTATAATAGAATCTTTGGTCCCCCAAATTCGCACGGCCCAACACCTTTAGCAAGCAAGTTGCTCCTGATACTGAGATTCCAATTTTCCGCTGGAATCAGCCATGGCGAGCACTGGCAAAGGTTTTGTCCAGCTAACCCCAAAAAGAGCCACACCAAACAATATCCAATGGTCTTGCCTACTTGAGAGGCATCAAAGTTCCTGACCCTCAAAAATAAAGGCTCCACATTCAAGCTGGCTGCAGGCAGAGCGAGCGGGATGCGACCAGCAATCGGGACACGAATTCAACTAAGTAACTAAGTGCACCTACAACCTTTGTTGTTGCACTTGCCGCCTTGGCTTTGGTGGTGGTGGGGGTGGAAGAAGCTGCTTCCTTTTGTGTGTGGCTTTGGGAGGTGGTGGGGGAGGTGGGGGAGGTAGGGGAGGTGGCTTGGGCAAGTGTGGTCGTGATCGGGATGGGGGGGGTGGCGGTGGGGCTGGGGGTGGTGAAGGTGGCCTGGGCTTTGTTCGCCTTTCTTGATCATTTTGTTTGTATTTGGGCTGCCTAAATTTCCGCTTTATTTTCACTCTTCGTTTGACTTTCACGCGTATCCGGTGCACCCGCTTCATGCCTGGCCTGGGAGCAAACAAACCAAACACATTCCAAACACATTAGTGGTTGATACAATGGGATCTTCCCCTGAAGCCAGAACTTTGCAGCACAAAGCTCACCTATTTGAATTCCAACATATGCTTTGGTGGTACAATGTGTTGTGTGTGTGGGCTTACAAGCATTCCTTTCCTTGAAGAGATATCTATTTATAAATAGTTCCCAAGAATTTATATATAGTTCGAGGTAATTTTATATATAGTTCGAGATGGTGCTGCAATGTCTCCAGAGGGCCTCTAACAAAGAGGCCCATGCACCTCTTAACGTATACATCTGATTGTTATCTCGTGAGCAGTGAGCAGGGGTTCCGACCCCCAAGGCCGTTTTCCCCTCACTTTGCGTATAACGTACTGTATAACTTAATTACTGTATAACGTATACCAGGACCCCCAAAGCTAGGGGTGGTGAATGGACAGCCCAAATCACCTCGTTTCGGGGCTAAAAAAATGGACACCCGGAATCCGTGGTGCTGGTACCTGGATCTTCCGGATCTTCCAACTATGCCACACGTCTGCCTAACCTGGCTCTGGTTGATGGATGACGGGGCGGAAGATGTGTCACAGTTGGAAGACCCATGGCGCCAAGTCAGTGGCGCTTCTCCTCATGTAGGAACGCCGCCATCGACTCCTGTGGCGCCATCGGCTCCAAGCTGCAATGTCCCAGCACAAAAGCCTAGGGCTCCAACCTACAGAGGTTAAGTGACCTTATAGGACCCTACAGGAGTACCTATAGGATAGTCTATAGGGTTCTTCAACCTCTGCTGGAAGTAGCTCCTCCAAAGGTCTTGAGACATCTTTAGACCCTCCTGGTGCCTACCCCAGTCCCACCTTCGAAATGAAGGCACTTGGATCCCCACAAGGAAAGCCATGACACCAAAGAAGGGAACACATGACCTGAGGGCACATGTCATCACCACCCCGCCGGCTCCACTTCACGCGGGAGTCCTCCTCCTTCCGGGCTAAAGGGCTTGTAAATTAAAGGGAAAGATCTGCATGAACCCCCATGGTTTTCACCTCGAATCATCCTGTTTGCTAACCATCATTAACCCCGGCCTGGTTTTCACCATGGAACGGTTTTTTTGGCACCTGTGTTCACCTTTCACCCCTACTTACCTCATGCCACTATAGATGTTCCGGGCATGTTCCTGAAACATGTTCCTTTCTTATCAGGATCCTGCTCCAACCCCACACGCCCACTCCTCCGGCGCCTTTGACCATCCGACCTTCCTCTGGCCCCGACGTCTCCGCGGTCCGGACCCGGTCCGGTCCGGATCCCCGAACCTCCAATTTCCACTCGGTGAAGCGCTCGTGCGCGCGCCGCCGGCGCTCGCCGTCCTGAAGCGGCGGGAAGCCCGCGGGGCACGGAGGGGGGGGGAAGCGACTGCGCGGGGCGCGGGAGGTGGGGCGATGCTTGAAGGTGGATGGTGTTTGCATGGTTTTGCCTATGTTACATGGAAGAGTCCTTTTCTTGGGGGGGGGGATGGGGGGGAACTACGGAACTACATCAGCATCAGCATCTACTGTATTCAGGCCATTTTTAATTTTAGACCTCATGGAGCCCAGGTGTCCAGTCAGTTCTGCCAGTCCTTCGGCTCTTGGTTGACCTACCTGGTGCCGGTCTAACTCGTTACATGGCGGACTGGTTGACCTACCTGGCGCCATGACCCAGCCAGTGTTTGGGTCCAACAGAGGTGGGTCAGGACCCGACTCTTCGACTATCCCAGTTGGGTACCCCAGGTTTTCCGGATCCTAGTTCAGGTCACTGGCTACCTCTGTTGGCACCCCTGGCCTGATCGGCGGTCCTATGGCAGTCCTATTTATGGTCACTGGCTACCTGTCTTGGTTGGCCGATGCGGAAGGAACAACATCGACCTGCCGCTTCTCACCCAAATTTGTTTTCGTCTGCAGCGTCTGCGCGTCTGCAAAGCTGATCAATCGCCGCGCCTCAGTCATCCACTCGAAGTCCTCAGTGCTGAAGGTGGCCAGGGTTATAGATCTCGACTTGTTTGAGAGGAGGAGCTAAGGCAAACCCTCGCAGGAACCAACGCCCCGCAGGACTGGAGATGTAGTAAAACATGGTAAAACCATTCTATGGAATTCGATTGACTACTCTTGTAGGGCCTCAAAGGCAAAAAGGGAGGTGTTTGAGGGACTGCAAGTACCGTGAAATCAATGGCGGCTGGAATCCTATAAGGCCCAAAACACTCCATGTATGCCATATATGCCTACATTGACCCCTCAAACCACAAACCACCCAGGCCTGATCGGCAGTCCTATGGCAGTCCCATGGAGTGTCTGGGAGCTCCAATTCCTGCTGCAGGCCTTTTGGGCTTCCCCCACCCAGCCGTGACGTGCACAGAGCGCCCTCAGCCGCTGCTCGTCCCAGCTATCCCGCTCCACCTGGCCACGAAGAAACCGCACGCCTTCACCACCTCATCTGGCTGGGAAGTAACTGTGGTGCAAAACATCCACCCCCAAATACTCCATGGGACAGCCATAGGACTGCCTTCCAAATGGCCGACCGGGGTGGTTGACTGGGGGTCTGTCTGGGGCGGCAGGCATAGATGGCAGTCCCACGGAGTGCCTGGGACCCTGGATCACCTGGAAGGATATCATCCACCCTGATTTGTAAAGGCAAATGGTCATCCAACGGGCCATGCCCTCCACTTACATACATGATTGTTTCAGGGAGTGTGTACACTAACATGGAACACTCACATGGAACCGGAGTTCACCCCATGCCATCCACTTCCATGATGATGTCAGGAAGTGTCACTGCCAATGTCCCGTTTTCGGTGGCATGCATCATCCACCTGGACCTTCCAAGAGGCATCCGGTGGAGGTAATGTAGACCTTCTTGATTAACGATATGCCAATTCAAATGGAGAGCTTATTAATCAAAAGATATCAAAAGTCTACATTATAGCGTGTAGGCTGTCCTTTCTGTGTACAGGGCTATATTGGATGCTGCTCCTCCTTGCTCTGCCTTCCTCGTGACACTGGGCTTTGGGACATGTTTACTGTGGACTCATCGAAGTTCCAAAGCCAAATAATCAACCCTCTAGGGGCCCCGTCGGTAACTTCCAAGAAGCTGTTTGGAGTGGTCCGAAGTGTTTGGAGTGATCCAAGAAGCTGTTTGGAGTGGTCCGAAGTGTCTGGAGTGGTCCGCCAAGGAGTTGCCCGACCGGATGCGAACTGGTGAAACTTCCTGAGGAACCCTAAGCTGCTCTGGCTCCAGCGCTCCGACCTCAAGGAGTCCTAGAGGGGGTCGATGCACCTATACCCTCAGCTTTCGAGGTGTCCGAAAATAGCTCGGTGTAGATGAGAGTTGCCCCCTCTATTGATCAAGCAATAGTTAATAGGATGCAAGAGACCATCTGTGGCTCAGCGTCTTTGTGACCGGAACATGATCACTTGACGTTCATTCGGCGAGAATGCACCATATATCACCAACAGAGATTAACATATTTTAATATTGTATTTTACAGGATCAGCTCTAATAGTACTAACTACCTAGCTAACCCTGCTAGTCCGGTAAGCGCTACCTTTTGCTCTACCTTGAGAGTCAACGCTACGGGGTCCATGGGGATGAGGTGAATTTCAACACCCCCCTTTACAAGGAGCTACCCGTAGGGAAAATCTCGGGGAGGATCAAATTCTAGCGACGAAGGAATCATATTAGAAATCCCTCATCAAGCTCGTGCATGCACTATACAAGGAGAACGTAGCTACCCTAATGTACAGTTTTCGCCTCACTCGGCATGTGGTTAAACATGCTAGGCCCAGGTTAGTGTTAAGCATTGATTAAAAGTTCACTCTCCGACTATGGCAATCCTGTTATGGATGCATTGGGAAGTGAGACAATGAAGTGAAACATCATCTCACGGCGCGTCAGAAGGTGATCTTTATCTCAACACTCATAAGCTGCAAGGCATACCATTTATGGTAGCTATTCAACATCTGCTTAAAGAAATTGTATTCCAAAACGCTCCGTCTCGTCATGCCATCCCTGCCTCAACCACTCCCACAATTCCATGTGATTGGGCCAATAGTTCTCGCCCCATGGGTCATCGCGTTGCCATTGTACTCCAGGAAAATCAAAGGGTTCCAATGGTCGATCAATAGTTCCACGAATGCTGGAAGTCGGCGGCCCAGTTAAGGGTGCATTATGTGACGATGATGCCGAAGCGGATGAAGTTCCGGGTGGCAATGGCGGCGGTGGCACGTTTTGTACATTCCATTGCTGTGGAGCATAAGGTCCTCCTCGAACACTCACCTGCTGCTTATCCTTGCCCTTTCCTTTTACGGAAGGTTGCAACCGACTGTAAAGGTCTGTAAGCGGCGGCGGCGGCTTCGGCGTGAGATTGAAATCTGTCGGCCTTGTATGTACCGGAATGCCACTGGCTGTATTGGGTGGCACTTTCGGTGGAGGAACCTTTGGAGGAGGCACCTTTGTTGGTGGGACCTTCGGAGGTGAAGGTTTTGCTGGACGTGGTTTTGAAGCCGGGGATAAGCCGGCCGTTGGTGCATCATTTGGTGCAGGTGGTGGAGGTGGTGATGCTGGGGCCTCTTTCACCGGTACTGACGGTGGATTGGAAGGAGGCTTTGGGATTGACGGTTTTGCAGGAGTGGATGGTGGAGTGCGAAGTGGAGGACCCAAAAGGTCCTTGGGAATGTTGCCACGCTTAGGTGGAAGGTCTTCACGGCTGCGAGATATTGCACGGGCAACTGAACCACGTGGCGTCCCTTTTGCGGGAGCAGTGGAACCTGACGCAGAAGAACTGCCTTGCCCTTTGCCCTTACCGGCAACATCTCCTCGCACACTGGCATCCCGTTTATGGGAGTCTCCTTTGCCTGATACTTGCCCTTGAGCAGGAGGTGCATTCATACTGAATACCGACGAGGTATGCGTCCCTGTTACGGGAGCTGGCGGCTGAGGCACGCCTGGCGGTGGAGTCCGGTTGTCAACCCAAGTTGCAATACGACCAGATTGATCTCGGTCTTCTTTCCTCCTCCACTGCAGCCTCGGTCGTTTGTCTGCATCTCCAATAGTCTCCATATACATCTGCGATCGCTTCCGCGTCAACGGGGGCCTTGTTACAGGTCCTTGAGGAGATGGGGATCCACGCTGTCCAAACTCCAACAAAAGTTCTTCCAACCTTCTGACTTCGTCAGATGACATGTCCTGGCCACAATCGGCAAACTTGGGATAAGGCGTGGCCATGCGCTGTTCGATGTTCATGAAGCCCATCTGTGAAACTGGCTGTCCACGATCGCGTCCCTGCATATTTGCAGACTGTTGCGCGTTTCTCTGATATTGAATGTTTGCATAACTTTCATTCTGCTCTGCAAACTCACTCAAAATCTTGTAAATGCCTGTCGTGTCTCCACGAGGAATACGAATTGAATGAATATCGCCATAGACGTCCGTCGTGGGGATAAAGCCCTGGATCTTGATCTCATCTCGGCTATCGCCAATTACGGCGGCGTATTGTCGGAGTGACATAAACTCTCGGCGATAACTGATCAGAAAGTTCTCGTCGACGCCTTGCTTGAAACAGGTATGTAGGTTGTCAACACCGCATCGAATATACGCGAGCTTGGCGAGGTCAACCCTGTCCAGTCGATCCAAATCACTGACAACCGACTTCCCTTTTGATCTCTGCTTCGCTGATCTCGTGGGTGCCGGTAATTGCAGTGACGCAAACAAGTCTTCTTGCGCTGCATCAAACGCTGTGCATCCTTCTCCGGTTAAGGAGGTGGCGAAGACGTCGTCGCGGTTGAATCGATCGAATACATTCTCATACCCTGATTTCAATGCTTTGCGAAGGCGACTGCGAGCTGCAAGAATAATCTGACTGTCAACTGACGGGCTGCCACGAGCTGGAGGTCGTCCAGACTGTAGGTCCTGCGCGGCAATGCTGTCAAGCATGCTTGTTGCGGTCATGTTCTTGGGCACGCCCCCCTGCTCTTGTAGCACCTTTGCACGCCTCATCTGAAGTCGCATAAACTTTGAAATCGGTCCATCTGTTGTATTGCTCTGAAATACTACTCCGCATCGATGACAAGATGCCATTCCTGCTAAGGAAAGTGTCGTACTTTTATCGCAGCTGAAAGTTCGAAGATGTAGAAAATATCCACTCTCGATCTGTGGTACAGCTGTATTGCGATTTGCCTCCATCTCTTCCTTCTTTGCGGCACTGCTGCTAGCTGTGCGTTCTTCGGGAGTGGCGTCGCTTGTACCTTCCAAAATGGTGCGTACTTCCGACACTTTTCCCGGGACCAATGTCACATCATCTTGCGGAACACCGACCTCAATGTTCGAAGGATCCAATGCCTGCGGCCTCGAATAGAAAACTTCCGGCTCCGCATTTGCGCGGGCTCGAGTTGCAAATAGAATACACGTATTCGGAACGTGATGGCTGGTAATCACCGCGCCAGAATTTGTGAGGAAAAGATCAACTCCTGCTTCAATCACATCCGGTGTTGAAAAACAAATCTCCACTGGTCGGTCAGCACGAACACCAGATATCGCCTTCTGGTTTCCCAGAGGTTGTGTTGAAAAGAAGGAATTGCCTTTGCTTTTCGGTCCACCGGCTCCACCGCCGGGAATGAGCCCGCTCGCAATAATGGATCGCGCAGCACCTTCATGCGTTCGGTGGTAAAGCCGAGGTGGTATATCGCGGTTCCCGTGCGCTGTCAAACGAGCATTGTACCTGTGTACATGGTCAGGACGGCAGTAGATTAGTACTGCTAGCACTTCATTTGATCGCGTCTCGAGAACGTCGTCGGTGTGGCCTTGTCCACATCGGATCTTGACGGGGGCGGCGAAAAGTTCGAGCTGCTCGTTCACACGAGAGTCGTACACGCATTGAAATTCGAAACGATCTTTGTTGTCATAAATAGCCATCGAAATCAACTCAAAAACGTTCATAGAATCAGCATAATCAGGGAATTTGGCCTTCGCCAAATCTAGTAGTTTGTAAATTGGCAAATAACACGCCGGATCATAAATACTGACGTCTGGGACGTGTCCACGAAGAAGACCAGAAATACCGCGACGAACATGATATGGCCAGGAGCAGCACCACTCCCAAGGCCCATGATGATAATCCTCATATACATAATAATACCTATGGCCAGTAACGTGGTACAGCACGTACTGCTTGGCGTCGCGGCCCAGCTCATCCTCGAGGAGTTGGATGTTGCCATTCCCGATGGCCTTGAGTAGGTGATCCGGGTAAGGATACCTTCCGAGAACCTCTTCAACCTCGACCTGCATATTTTTGTACTCGGGGTTAGGCTTCGTCTCGCGAACGAGAACGCCCTTCCCTTTTCCAGAAAATTTCAAGTCGGGGTTGTCGTTGTTCTCAGGTGCAAGAAAGCTCCCCGTTACGGGAGCGACCGAAGGGGTGCCTTGTCCCTGCCCTTTGCCTCGCAATCGCGGCAATGGTGGTCTCGAGTCAGATGAAGACGCTTGACCCTCTGCGGGTTGGTCCGCGTCCGTAGGGATCATAGGAACATCTCCGGTTGCACCTTCTTCAACAGTCGTTTCATCATCAGCCAAAACATCAAGAACCTCGGCCTCGATCTTCGCCATCTGTGGATCAGGTTCTGGTGCTGTCGGCAAGGCATTTACGCCTGCGATACCAGTATCAGGCCCAGGTACTTCGTCGGTTGCGCCTGTATAGCTATCGGGCATCTCAACGTCCGCGTCGGTTTCCTCAACCTTCGGCTCGACTTTTACGTCGGCTGTCGCAACGTCATCCATCGGCTCGTCCAATGCGGGCTGTTCCTCCGGTAGCTCAATAACAGGTACAACATTGACAAACTGCAACACATCTTGAGGATCTTCGCCTTCCAGGTTAACGGAGGCCTTGAGCTCTTCGACTGACACGTCATTCGTCTCAAAGGGGCTGTACGCTTGTACTTCCTCGACAGTAAACTGCCTGCTCTTCCCCAACGTCTGTTGCATTCGCGCGTTTCGCTGTTCAACAAATTCATTGATAAGTTGTAAATACGATTCCGGTATTTTGACTGTCGCTGAGGAATCCCAACTGTATTTAAATCTTCTCACCCTGTTGGGCGCGGCAATTCCCTCTCGGGAAGCTTCAACGACGTTCACATGGTACGACAATTTGACAATCGAGGTCACATAGTTCACGAAGCGATCGATGTTCTCCTGCGTCTTTCGCATATGCCATTGATCAACTTTATCGGATTGGTAAACCAGATTGTCAGGCTGGAATCGGTGTATGCCGAGACTCTCAATGATGTCGTTGATTTCTGCCCAGAAAATATCGACAAACGAAGGCAACTCAAAAAGATAAGAAGATATTCCACATATACAGCAGAGCTCGTCGGAGATCTCCTTGCATTCGGCTAACAGTTTAACGTTGCCAAGGATGCGCGCCTGCGTACCGAGTCTGTCGGGATTTGCAGCCTCATAGCGCCACGTAGAATCATTGGGCGTGATTCCGTTCCTGCCGACGAGGTCGTTGCCGTTCCACCAAATTAAACCAAAGATGCGCGGGGTATCCCTTGCGGGATCCCTCATGTTGAGCAAGGCCCTCGCATTTACGCGAGCAACAGCAGCCTTGTACTCTGCCATTAAACGAGGTAACTCAGCACCCCATACGATCTTGACCTCGATGAAGTCCCAGACTCCGCCGAAAGCGACATTGAACTCTTGTAACGGCTCATAGGCTGTACGACTTCGCTTCCCGTTAAGGAAGCACAAAATAGAATCGGTGACGATGACCACGGCCTTCCGGCGTTGCGTTTCCGCAAGCACATTCAGGTGACCAAACGCAGACGGATGAATGGTTGTAAGGCCCATCATTGATTCCGTAAATATGTAGTCACGCACCCAACAATCGTACAACATGACTGGATATACTGCACGCAGCAGTTCCACCAATTGGTCGTGGTGCTGTTTCGAGCCCTCTTCGGTCAATAGCATACCTTGATAAACTGCGTATGCAATAAACTTTGTCCAACGCGACTCCGTTTCCGGAGAGTGGTTGACCGATAAATACCTCTCGATGGGCTCGTTGCTATACTGGTCCCACTCGATCTGCAGCAGGTCGTCCTCCGTCAGGTCGCCCATGGCTTGGCAACCCGATGAAGGGTGCTTGGCGAGCGAAGCACCGACCGCGCGAGAAGCAAGTAACCTAAGCAGCGCCTTAGTTCGTGAACTGTGACGTCGAGTGGAAGTAGTATGAGGTATGTGAGAATGGTGGAGGTGATAAGTGGAGTAGGTGTGGGTGTGAGTATGAGTGTGAGTGCAAGTGCGGGTGTGAGTGGTGGTGGCGCATGCGGAATGAACAGTGGGCTCCTCAGTACAGGGTTGAGCATACACACGTGAACACAAGTTCCTAAACATGGTGTGTATCTTATCAGTTAATTTAAATGTGTACCCTTCTGCATCCCTAAGTGCCTTACCACGTGACTGAGCGTGTACATGCTGTCCGTCGCACCTAAGCTGTTCGAGAGCAGCAAACGCCTCAATGTCGGATGCAACTGTCCAACCCTTCTTAATTGGTGTCCCATGTTCGTCCGTCACCCCAACTTGACACCCATGAAGTTTGTAGTCAACAAGACGATACTTACGTTTAAAGTTCTTCACACTTTTCCATTTCCAATATTCACAAAATGAAGGAAGCTCAAATGAAATGGTGGGTTTAACAACGGATATGCCTTCAAGAAACTTATCGGCGTTCTTGAGAAGAGCAGCGAATTTCTTTTGATGCTGTTGTATCCTTTCTTTCCCACCTGGCAAGTCCTTATTCACATTGTTCCATGGGCATCCTCCCGTACATGGAAGTGAAATGTGGACGTGCACGTTACATTTGCCATTTTCCTTCCAAAACTGAATTGTCTTTTGTGTCATTTGTTCAAAGCATTTCCTTGTCGCGGCGTCCTCATTTTCAGTAACCCTAAAGACAGTACATCCTTTAGAAGCGGCCCTTTGTTGTCCGAGCTTGGAGTCAGGTGAACAACACCATTCGACCATGAGCCTTTGTTTTGTCTTGGGTTGCTGACTGGGCAGTGCATTGCCCCCCTGATCCAATTCCTAATTGTCAGAATTATCAGGGGTTGAGATGTCGAAGTACTGCACAGGATCGCCCCTTGAGGGCGTCACGGCCAAGGAGTTACCCTTGCTTTTGGGTTGTTTGTAGGTATATGGCACCATGTTCAACATATACAGTGCTGAATTCCATTTCTGGGGGGGAAGTAAAAGGTTTGGTAAGAACATCCGCAGCTTGATGGAGG
>CAXAMN010012936.1:0-20592 GCA_963970005.1 Durusdinium trenchii
CAAATCGCTATTAACTTGAAGGAAGTGCTCTTTTTCTCCGGGGACAAAACACTGGGGGTGAGCTAATGCAACTTGCAATTCTTCGTGAGGACATGCTTCAATGTCTTTGTGGACTGCAACTACCCCTCTTAGTTTAGCGACTTGACTCCATGGCACAAAGAGGGGAGGAGACAGCTGTTGCGGACAGGGAGTGCTTGGACGAGGGTCAGGTGCCTGACTACCCTGAGTCGAGTCGCTTTCGATTGCTTGAGCAAGTCGATCCGCTCTCTTGGCAGAAGTATCAGACGAGGGCGTGGACGCTGACTCCACGTCTGTATCACCGAACTCTGCCGGAAGACAGCTAAGGCTGTGTGCTGCAAAGAGTTCTGTCGCTTGTGGACGAATCGCCCGCCACTTTAAGAGCCGGCAGAAGCGCAAGGCACTGTTTCCTGCTACCCCAGAGAAATAGCCTGTGAATTTGCAACCTCCTATTGGTTTCCAAATCTCCACAGCCCATGCGGGGGGGAGATTGGGCATGCCTAGTATTGCAATCGGCAGCGTTTCCCACCCCTGATGCTCCAGCTCTCGTAAAGCAGCTTGCGCTCCAACTTTGGCTTTGCCAAAGGCATGAAATATGGCAGGACGCATTCGGTTGCGCGGCAGTGCACTGGCTTGAAAGAGATGTTCACCTGGCAACGACGCGACTGTGCATGGCCCCGTAAGCATTGGAAGCACTGAAAGTATTCCCTGTTCAAAGGTGGCTCGAGCCCAGCTAGTGACCCACGGCGTTCGCTCTCTTCCCGCAGGGGTGAGGGCCCTGGGATGGGATTGCCGTGGCCACTTGATCGTGCTGTCTGGACCAAGTTCATCCGGGGTGGTAACAGGGCTAGGCCAAAAGTGCTTACACATGTAAAGCCCATATAAGGACCAGACCATACATAGGTCAAGGGCGGTTTGCATTGCGACACCAACAAAAGGGGTAAACATAGTGCCACTGATGACTGTATCGCTTGGATTGACTGGTGGTCTGGCTCTAGATACCAAGGCAAGGCGGCCCGCCTGGAGGATCTTCGCCAGGGTCGAAGCAGTAGCATCATGTTCCAGCGGACTGTGCTTGCTGCGATTGCCGATTGAAACGACCAGTCCTGCATTATATTCCAAGCGAGCCTCTGTGAAGAGGAGCATACCAATTCCTGCGCAGGAACTAGACTCTGAGCGTGCACGCCCTAGCAGATCGACCCACTGGTGCTGCTGATGCGCCAGCTGCAGTAGATCTTGCACCTCAAAAAGCGTGACTGGTACACAGTCATTGTCAATGAGTGCAAAGTGTTGCGCCGGATACAAGAAACGCGCTACCTCTAACACAAAAACTCCTGCCCAGTAGTATGGAACCTTGTGGAGTCCAGTAGTAGCATCCGCACACACCCAGAGTATGTTAGTTGTTTCTTCCTGGGGACCTACTAGGCACCTACGTGAAGCCCACCACGCTGCAAAAGCCGGCCAGTGCGGGACATCTGCTGGCATGCGATTGTCCACTATTAAGTAGATCATTTGATTATTCATGATCAAGTCACGATGTGACATTAGTGTTCGAATGATGGCAGTAGTGTCAGGCAAATCCCCCTCAGTTTCAAGAGTGGGATACCCTTCGTCCTTTTTGGGTGGCTGAGCTCGAACATCGGACAAGCCCAGAGTAGGGCAGGCAGAATCAAGGCCGAAAGGACTGCTGAGAGTGTCTTTCATAGCCATCGCTGTATATGCTTCCTCCTGGGACTGATTCACACTAGCCTCCGTACCCCTAGCAAAGCTGGCCTGGCCATCTGCTGTCAGCCACTCCGCATGATCACGCGTATATACAAAAGGCACGTGGATTCTGTCCTCCAACCCTTCCGTTAGGTCCAGTGAATTACTGTCCTCCATCCACGGGTCATGTGACATGGTTGCTGCTCTGTTCGAAGGTACGAAAGCAGCCCCCGCCAGCTAAGGCTGGCAGTTGCCCTGAGCGCCACAAGCAAACGAAAGGCAACAATGGTGATGTCAGCTAAGGCTGACCTCACACATGTGTGATGGCCGCTACGACCTGCTTCGAGCCAAACATTACAGCAAAACACTTCTACCGAGGAGCAACTGCATCTAGCTTATCGTGGGGGGCAATTGCCAAACTGTACCTGAAGACCCAAACAACCAAAATAAGAAAGGGGGGGGACATCATGTTGCAGCAGAGGCGTGTCTCTACGACCTTGTAACTACTGGTCATGATCATCCGCGTGTGGATGCAGAAGGGAGAGCAACCAGGCTACGTACACCAGGCCACAAAGCTGGGAATGTAGGTCAGCCAGGGGAGTGAGGAGAGCACCCTGTACATCTTGAGGCATATAGTCTACTGTTTGCTCAATTTCCTGTACTAAAGCATGTAGGCCCTGCACCCTTGCATGTAGGGCTGATTCAATCTGGTGGTGTGTACGTTCTGTGTTCCGCTGTGGGGCCGCTTGCTCAGTAGGCTGCGTGTCTACTCGAAGGGCTTGCTGTCGTTGCCTGTCATCATGAGACCAAAAGCCCACTCGCCTCGGGAGGGAGCCTGACAAGGGGCGTGTCTGGGGGAAGATATCAAGAGGATCCGCGTTCTCTGTAAGGATCCTAACGTTCACTGCTTCAGCCATCACTTTAAGGAGGTGGCTTTCGTGGTGCTGTATGTGCAAGATCATCCTGCGGAGTCGAGTGCGCTTTGTGCCATAAGTTGTGGCTCCCCTGGTGTTGATTGCAATACAGCCCTGATGATAGAGCGGGATGATGGCCCCTTCAACAGTTGCCCGGAGCTTTAACAGAGCAGGCGGAAATTCAAACCCTTCTGTCCATTCTGGGAAGGGGGTATGTACGTTTTCTTTAACTGCATCCACTGGAAAAAAATGCAGCAAATAGCACTGCGCCCTCTGCCCTCTATAGACGAAATTAACAATGAGGTCAAGCACCCCATACCGTATGTCCTTATGGTGGAGCTCAAGACGTACAAAGTTGGTGACATCAACATACGTACCATCGTCAGCCAGAAACACTGGTTCTGGATGTGTCTGCATGGCGAGTCTAATATGCAGCTTGGCTTCACTATAGTGTGTGTTAGCGAAACCCGACTAGTACTATGCAAAAGAGGACCGGCTGGCAAGTTGTTTCGCTTGCTCTGAGCCAAAGGTCTGCAGAGACAGAAGAAGACGTTTGACAGGGGGCCCCTGTTAAAATGGAAAGCGGAACATTGGGTCTCTCTACCGATTCACTGGACGGGGCACTTCTTTGGGTGTGCAAATGCACGCGGCGGTGGTATATGCTCATGCGTGCCGTCCTCCGTAACACGATATTGAATGTGCCCATGTGTGACATACTGGTGCGCAGGGAGTCGACTGCTAGATGCCTGTCGGGGAGGCCAGCCGGCGGTCGATTCCGTGGTCGGCGGCATCATCGTGTCCCCTGGACCAGCAGAGGGGAAGTCTGCGACAGCCATGGCGGCCCCTCCTTCACCAGTATCCGGGAGTCGTGCAGCATGCGAGAGCACAGCAAGCAGCTTTTCATGGGTAGGATCAGCTGGTGTATCATGCCTAGGAGGATGCGCCGGCTTTTTTGGGTGAGTACGACCAGTCATTTTCCGTTTAGGCGAGGCTTCCTCCTTCTGAGAGGGGCTTCTGTGTCCCATTGTCTGAAGACCTGCTTTGACCGGGGCAGCAGGAGTCGGGGCTGGCTCAGGCCCTGTTTGCTGAAACAACGGGTGCTGGTCCGCAAGTGAGAGGAGGAGAGCATCAAAAAATTCTGCTAGTGGTAGCCGTATACGCAAGACCACCTCAACTTGTGGGCGCCCCTCTGGGCCCTGAGTGAGGGAACACTGATGTGGGCCAACAATGAAAGGCAGGGCCATGAGCAACAGGTTGCTACTGATTGTCCTATTCAGGTTGGGCAGAGGCGTGTAATCACTACTCAGCTTCGAGCCGGAACAGCAGCAGGCTCTGAGTCTCATGCAGTGCGGAGCAGGAGTAACACAACTACCATGACGGCAACGACGGTATATAGCAAGTAGTAGTGGAGCACGCTATACGGGTTAGCGGATTCATTACTGGCCAGCCAACAAGGGTGATCGCTCGGCCCAATCTATGCGTAGAGAGACCACTCATGTGGCTGCGCTCTGTGTCTCTCGCAGGGCGGTGAGTATCATGTCCATCTCACTAGCTAGTGTCCAACACGCATTGGCCCCTGGTTGAACATTGCAGTGCTGATGGCGTGTACGCACATCTTGGAGGGTGCGTTGAATATCACACGCTAAGGTACGCACTGTGCCCGCACGAGTGATGAGTTCTCGACTAAGCCGTGCGTGCGGCGCATCATGACCATCAATCAAGTCTTGGGCAGTAAGGGCCTGTAAAGCATATACCCCTAACTGGGCCGGGGGGCGCACTACCGCAGCCTGGGGGCTCATCTCTCCACTCGCTCTGTTTGATTGCTCTTGTATGTGGGTGGGGCGACTTTGCGGCAACATCCAGGGCGGGATTGGCGGTGTCGGACGTACTGAGGCGACTGGGACCGCCGGTAGCGTATACATTTGCGAGAAAGGGAAGGAAGCTAAGGCTTCCCCCGGTTCGGGAGGTCTGGCCTGTCCACGCCCTACGGCCCATCCATGGGAAGAGAGACAATCAGCTTGCTGAAGGATACGATAAACTGTTGCCCTTTGTGGGGCACACCTCCCATGCAGGAGAACGCCATCATGTGTGATGTGCGGCGAGTCCTCAAAAGGAAAGAGGACCTGCCCACTAGTGAGCACCAGGTAAGATCGGCATATCTCAGCTGGCACCGCAACTAATTGCATCTCCGATATGCGAGGGCATGTTCCATCATCCAAAGGAGTTCTTGGGAAGCCAGCTACAGCCAGACGCAGCGGGAGCTGTCTCTGGGCTACGTTTACGTTGAGTTGGACAAAATGTACCTCACCATCAGGGTGTTTGTAGATCATGCGAGCAAAGGGAGAGAGGTCCAGGCCCCCAGGTCCAATCTCCATTGGTCTGGTACTCTTAGCTGCCTCTGTGCTTCTCTCAGTGGGGATCTGGACTAAGGTCCAGACCCTCTCTTCTGAGGTAGGTGTTGTTCTATGGAACAAGGTTGCAGGAACAATTCGCCCGTGGTAGCTGTCCTGTCTATCACAGCAGTTTGAGCCCAGATAGCGGAATCATAAATGAGACATAGATGAGACCGTTCTTCAGGCACTGTACAAACCACAAACTGACAACGGAAGATAAGCAACAAATGAAACAAATGTCATTAGAGTAGACAGACAAGGAGGGAGTCAAAGACGTAACGAGGGAAGCAGCAACAACGGAATGGATCAAACAAGATGGATTCCTTGCATGTGTGCACCGAGGTTACGAATCATCGTATACGCCGTCGCTTGATACTGCAAGCTCTAATTCTTTTTGTGAGTCGTTGCTCAAGGGCTTCCTGCTGCTCAGGGTGCGCGCCAGTGAAAGTACGTTTTTTGTGTATGCGCACTACTGCAGGGAGAGGCCGTTGGGAGGAGGCACGGGAGTGTGAGCCGGTGACAGAGGTCGTGGAGTTGCATTCAGATAACAGCTGTGCAAATTTGGGCTGCAAAGAATCACAACGCAGCAGTGGCGGCTCGTCGGGGTCAAAGCTAAAAGTCTGGCAGAGGTAAGTATGCAGGGCTGTGAGCAGGGCATTCTCCGGTCGCGGAGCAACCCAGAAGCCATCATGCAACCAAATGGCTGAAGCAAATCCTACCCGAGGTTGTAAGAAGGAATAGGCAGCCCACGTGACCTGCTGCTCTAAGACCTCGAAGTAATGAAAGGGAGCCCCTCGTCCTGTTCGTACTGGACCAGTTGGGCACCATGGGGGGGGATGGTGCGTGGCATAGCGGCTAGCTGCGAATACTTCTCGAGCAAAACTCACCAACTGACCTGATGGTTCCACTCGTATGCGCTTCTTGAGGTACTCTATAGCTTCCTGTGGAGTGGCACTGTTGAGGATAACGAGTGGCCAGGTCTTTACCAGAGAGCCAATTTCGTCCTCAGCTAGGTATGCCCGAAGAGCCCCTCTGAGATAATCTCTCATTTGCGCAACTGGCTGTAACGTAAGGTGAACCTTATTCGTCTTGCATTGCCGTCTCATGAGTTCATAGTGCGCTCCACTAATATCTATTTCCCAGTGCGAATTGCCAAAGAGGAGCAGCCGAACCTGCCGCGGCAACCGCTGCGCTGCATTGCCAACTGAGTAAAACCGGCCTCCCAAGGCGTCAACTGTGGGCTTGTATCCTACGCTGAGGCAATGTGAGGACGACACTGCCAGAGCGATGTAGTCCATTGCAACCCATTTATAGTGTGGGTGCCTTCGGAGTAGCACGTGCAGTTCTTGGGGAGTGGGAGAGGGGCACTCCGTGAGCACAAAAGCTGGGGCTTGCAGCGCATCTCCCTGCTGAATGATAAAGCCCAGCGTCTGTGCTAGGTGAAAAGGCGGGAGAGCTACATGATGCAAGGGGACAAGTGGGTTGCCCTCCGCTTCCTTGGCCGCAGCACTAGCCTGACCAGCAAAGTAGTCAGCTAGACGATTACATTCCCGTGGCAGATAGACAAGGCGGAACAGACAAGGCGCCTGGGCAAGCAGTTGTTGGCATTGTTCTAAAATAGCGACAACTGCAGGTTTCTTAATTCTCCCTTTGTACTGAAGATAGTTGATTATAGGCAAAATGTCTCCTTGAATCACAACGCTGTCAATAGGAATTCCCTTAGCCATACAGGAGACATAGTACTCAAATGCAAGATTTATTGCAGCACGGCAAGCATGTGCTTCTGCTATGACATTGTCAGAACAAGAAAGCAAGGGGATGGAAAGCCACTGGACGAGAGAAGTGGAGGACGGCGTGACATGTAGCAAGCCAACTCCTGCCCCTCCAGTTTGTGTGTTCTTGTGTGCAGAGCCATCGAATTGTACCAAGCATCCTTGCCATTCTTGTGGCTCCCCTAGCAGTAGGATTGTATTTGCGGGCATATCGTCCATGGCTTGCAAGCGTAAATGCGTGGCTCCACAATGGCACAAGAAGGGTGCAAGACATGCAGTGGCAGTAGGGAAAGGGAGCTTTCGGTATTGTGAGAGAAGTAACCTTAGACGGTGGTCTTGCTTAACAAAGGTGGCAATGGTATCTCCTTTAGCAAAGGACTGCGTCGTCGCTAGTCCCTTGGAGGGGAGCAATGCAGCTTCTAGTACAACCGCAGGGAAGCGCTGTAGCCTAATTTTGGTAGAGTCAGTACACGCGCTGCTGCTGGGTTGCGGTGGTGCACGGAAGGTTCTGAGCAGTGTGCTAGGCATCGAAGAATAGATACGCTGCCAGAGGTCAAGCACGTAGTGCGAGACCTTACGATTGTGTACGCACAGGATGTTAGGTCGGAGTCCGCCACATTCAGTAACTAGTCGTCGAAGATGGAATAGCATGTAGCAAAGCGCTACTCCTGTGCTGCGGGACGGTGCTTTGCGCCAGGTAATTTCTGGTGCCGGAGCAACCCACAAAGCAAGCCAGGTGAGATGTACAACAGGGCAAAAGGATAACCAATGATCGATAGAGTTGAAACCACCCTGACAAAGCACACAGGGAACATAGGAGCCAATCGCTCGACAGCCTACAGAGGACAGTAGACGAGAAAAGGCAGGGGGCAGTTGCTTGGGCTCTGGCACGATGATCTGATGGAAACGCAAAAAGTTCTTGTTTTCATCAGAAAGGTTATGTAAGGTAAGATCGATTGGAGTAGCAGGTAGGAAACAAGTCGGGCAGAGCGCTCCGTAGCCCGGTCCATAAGGGAAACATCGTGTGTTGTTGCTACACCAAACACAGGGTTGGCTACGACTGAGCTTGCCCCTGAGGGGTAACCAGAAGTCAGCATCTTCTCCTAGAGCCCATCGTAAGACAGCATAGCGTGGCACTGCCCCAACCTGAGTGGCGGGAAGATCCGCTAGCCAGTTTAAGAAAAGAATAGAGGGCCCCATGGCCCAACCATTCTTGTATATTCTCGCAACCAAATGTTTATGCGAGGCTGTAAGCAATTTGTTAACAGCTAGCTGTTTGAAGAGCTGTTTGAACTTACTTGCTCTTTGTGCCGGTGTGGTGTTTTCTCTTACCAGGGCGAGGAGCCGCTGCACATCTTCGGCTGGGAGCTGCTGTTGCCAATATTTCCAGCATTGTTGGATTTGTGTGGCATAGGAGCTTGCTTGTTCCTCTGCAAAGGACCTATGCCCTTGTCGTAGATAGCATCCAAAGAGGGAAATTGCCTGCATGATAGTTGGGTCAAGCAATGGGCCCAAACGCAGCCACCTGCAAAGACCAACCATGTGGTGTTGTGGGAACCAATGTCGCTGCAGCAAAAAATCAGCCATAGCATGGTACAACGGCTTGAGCAGTTTGGGCGAGAAAAACCGTTGCGTTTGCGAGTAGTAGAAAAGACTCAGTGAGAATGTGTTGAAATAGATGATCTTCATGTGGATGCTGAGGTTGGCCCGCTTGGCAGCAGCAAGCCTCATACGGAATTTAGCCAGCTGTTTTGCCAGCAAAGTGACGAGAGATGTTTGCAACTGTACTTTGACCATGGTCTCATTCGTCATTTGGCATGTCCACCCGGTGTGGATCGTTAGACCTAGATTGACAGTTGTAGGTACAATGCACTGACCGCCTAAGCCAGCTTCGTCCAGACAATATAGTTGCTCTGCAGAATAACTGACATTCGTGAGCAGTTGCGTTTTGGATCGACATTTGCATGGACTAGCTGCTAAACGGCAAAGCATGGGGTGCCCTTCAGTGACTAGTCTAGGAATGGCATCTGAGGCCATGTGCATGCAGTGGTCACCGTGTCTAAGGACAAAGCGACGTGCATAACCAGGGACATGTTGAAGCGCTGCACTGCAAGTGGCCTGTCCTAATTCATGAATGGGGGTTACATAGCTCCAGACATCTTCAACTTTGTACAGCGTGTCTTCGTCAAGTGCTCTGCTGGAGAATCCTACTTGCCAGCAGTGATGCGTGTCCATGACAATTCCAGCAGTTTTCCATTTCTTAATATATTGAAAGACTTCTTGAATCCATCTCGAGTCCGTCTGCCGACCAACTATCGTAGTGTCATCAACATAACCTGCCACAACAATAACTCGTGGAATTTGATTGAGCACAACAAATATTGGGTCCATGGCAAGACAGAAGAAGTAAACAGATGTGGATCGTCCCATATCAACTCCAGAGTGCACATTTCTTGCTGGTAGTAGCCGCCCTTGTACTTTGTGTCTAATTCTTCTGCCAAACAGTAGATAACGCGCAAGTTGGAGGACCCAAGGGGAGCACTGGCGTATACGTAGTATATGAAGGATCCAATGTGCGTTAATACGCTCAAAGGCTTTGGATAGATCAGCAAAAAGGGCAGACGCAGGCCCGGAACCTTCCAGGGCTCCCTGTACTTCCAGAACTGCTCTCTGCGGCTCTCGAAAGGAGTTAAGCAGAGTTTGGGCAGGGTGAAAGCTGTGCCTGGTGATTCGGAAAAGAATTGCAGCTGTGGTGCCATCCTGTAATCTGTCAAGCGTGTCTGGCATGCCTAGAGGTCGGAAGAAGTCTGCCGTGGGACCTTGTTTGGCTTTTGGAATCCATACTCCTACTTGGGTGGGTGGCGCTAAAACACCAGCCAATATATGATGAAAGTCATCCTGAAGGATTGCAGCAGTTTGTTGTGGGAACATCCGCCAAAGGGCGTAAGGTAACCCATCAGGGCCAGGAGCTGAGTCTTTGGTAAGGAGGAGATGTTCGATGTAATCTTGCTCGGTGGGTTCAGGAATTTCAGGCCACGGCGAGACACACCGTCGGTAAGCCGAAAGCGTGTCGCGCCAATCTCTATCATACTTAATAGGGTGTGTGAACCAAAAGTCACGGGTCGCAAGCATCGCTTCATCGTACTCAAGGGCAGTACGACATTCCTGCCCATTATGTTGCAACAAAGGCCCATGATAAAACGTGCCTCTAGGGCACACTGTTTTAAGCCTGTCCCAGAAGATTTTTTGCCTTCTAGTTCGCTGGACTGGGTCTGTATTGTCAGTGCCAAAGGGTATTTGTAAGTTCGTCGCGGTGGCAACTTCAGCTGCTTGTAAAGCAGCAGCTACAATGGTGGCTGGAATCAAGAGGCATCCCTGCTGAGCTTGCCATGGATGCAATAGATCAGTATCTGCACTTTGTTCGTACAACAATCGTACTTCGTCCTGTCTTATATGTAGGTATGTTTGTTCTTTGCCCAAGAGCTTGTATAAGCGTTTGAGCGGTGACAATTTTTTAAAGTGACAAGAGTGAGTTCTCCACCAGCTCCAAACTACTGCACGACAATGCTGCGAGAGCACAACACTGGCGAGCCTAGTTTCTTGCGCTAACGAAATTTTTCGTTTAAGAGCAAGTAGAGATGCTTGTCTTGCAGCTGCCTGTAGACTTTCCGATGCAACTGTTGGGTCAAGAAAGACTTGAGTCGGTATTGTATGATGTTTCTCAGACTGCGGATGTGGTCGAAGGCGCGGTTTCATCTTTAGCCTGAGCATCAAGGCTTTGTGGTGACAGGTATCAATGCGATACCTGCCATATATGCGAGCGAAAAGTTGTGTTGTATCAAGGAAGAGGCTAGGCACTAAGAAACGATCAAGTGCGGATTCCTGGTCTTGGTATTTATAGGTAGGAAGTGCCGGATCAACATCAGTGAGCCCGGCCTGCACCAGGAAGTCATCCCACGTATGAAAGTGATTCTGATCACAGCGATTAAAGTCACCTCCAACAAAGACCGGATAATCAGTCAGAGCAAGAACGGTTTGCAAAGTGGTTGAGACGAAGGGCTTAGGGCTGTTCGGAGGGATATAGACCGAAACAAGCCATATAGTGCAAGCTTGGTATTCAACACGAGCTGCAACAGCATAGTGCTGCACCAAGACACGTTCTTCCAAGACTTTCCAGCCTGGAGGAAACAGGATTGCAACTCCAGCCTGCTCTCCCGGATTTTGCTTGGCCAGAGTGGTAACTACCTTAATATCCGGCCACGTGTGGGATAAGTATTGGAGATTAGCCTGATTCCACTTTGTTTCCTGTAGCAGTACTGGGGCCTGTTTCAACATAGTTTTGACTATCCAAGTCTTGTGCACATTGGTGGGAAGTCCTGGAGACCAGCTATTGAGATTCCAAGTGTAAATGCCTTTTACAGAGACTGGCAGGTTGCTAGGCCTCTGCATACGAAATTGTAGCACGTTATGGCAGAGCTGCCAAAATTTCGCTGGGATTTGGCGTAAGGATTGAACTTCATTAGGGAGAACAAGAGGGGTATCGCCTGCAGATGCAGACGGGTCTGCTACGACGCAATCCGTGAACTTGCCGATGTTGACTCGTAGAGAATGGAGGGCATCTGATAGATTGACATTGCCATCAAAGCCACACAGCATGAGGAAGTCCTCAATCTGGATCTGTCGGTACGGTAGAGAGGGATGAATAAAATGTATGAGGAAATGGAGGGAAGAGACGTGCGTAATGGAAGCATTTGTTTGTTTTGTGGTATGCCAGTATGCTGCTTTGAGGCCTGTAGATAGGGTACGCTGCACTAAACGGAAAGATTTAATGGGCAGGTAACATAACTGCGTCATTCAGCGTGTATAAGAGCCTTAGCTCTGTGAAAGAGCTTTGCCGAAATCTCTCCTTGTGTGCACGCGTACCAAACCGATTTTAGTGTCATGAGACGACAATCGTCAATGCAAGCCTCAGTAGGAATGTGGGTAGCAGCTTGTTCTGCCGTACTGGTCGTAGGAAGCACTGGATGCGGAGTATGTGTTGTAGGCGTAAGGGAAAGCAGCCGTTCGCAACTGCTGGCTTCAGATGCTTCGACTTGATGGATGAGCAGTAGACAGAAATTAGGCAATTTATCTGTTTGCCAGATATTTTCTTGGAGTCGTGGGTAAGCTGCTCGAGCACTTTCAGGACAGATGCTAAGGCACCAATCCTGGAGGAGTCCCCCAATAAGAATGACAGGAAAGCTCCCTGTCGTGAGATGACAAACATTTGCAAAGGGCTCTTTGCATACTCGATTCTCTGCTGCTAGCAGCAGGTGGGAAAGCCTCCACAATGCACATCCTGGCTCAACTAAACTATGTGCCCACGGCTTTTCGGTAATTGTGCAGATGCGTTCTTGTTGGATTGCAAAAGCACATATATGTTCCGTTCCAACTCCCTGGGGGTTGGTTTGAAAACCAAACATGGACCGATACCAGGAGGACGGCTGAGAGGGCTGACAAATGCGCACGGGCTCTCCACCATACTTGAGAAGCAAAATCTCCAATGTGTCATGGAGACGCAATAAATATAGGTGTGTGGCTCGACTAGGACCAAGATACCTCATGTGATTTGGCTGATGGGAGAGCCAACAAATGATGAATCCTGTGTCAGCTGTTTTGATCGTAGTAAGGATTTGTCGCAGAAATAGAGTGATTCTGTGATAAGTACAGTGATACAGTAGTTCTTGCCGATAGGTGTTGAGAGCATCACTGTTGACAGAAAGGGTACACAATGCTTGCACAATTTCTTCACTGAAGAAGATCCATTGAGGTACTGCTGTTTGTTCAACATAGTTAAGGAGGTTAAGGTCTGTAAGAAATTTGATCAAGGGCTCTTTGCCAAAAATATCGAAGCGTTGCTCTCGTCGATCCTTGTTGCTGTTGTCAATAGCCTCTTTAGTAAGATAAGGCGGCAGAATCTGTGTTACGATAGGTTGAGCGATTGGAGGCCTCATGACCGGCGACATCACTAAACTCCGAAAGTTAATGTGTCGGTAGGGCTCGGGGACAATAGTAGTTTGAGTACTTCTGCCTGACATTTTGAGATTGTTTTCAATAGCTTGCCTAAAGGAGATATACCCTTGTCTGACGTCATCCGGCGAGGCTACCCCAAAGAAGCATTCTGTTTCTCCTTGGATCCATGCTCGAATGTGATCAGACGTGCCAATGGCAAGGCTGATAAGCTTGGGATGAAAGGAGTTACCAACAAAGGAGCGTATTGTCTGCGAGTGCAAAACATGCTTAAGACGCGAAATAGCGGCAAAGTTGCGGCTGAGACCTGAAACCTGCAAAACCTCACTGTCACTTAAGAAGCGGAAAGGAACTCGTATACTACCGTTGTGAAACAACGGAAGGACATCTCGAAGCACCGCATCTTTCTCTGGGTTTGAGGAGGTTTTGTTGTAGAAGCAGCTTAAAAAGCGCCTCCACGCCGGATAGTAGATTGCAGGTATGAAATCGCTCCATTGAAAGGCTGGGACAGAACTGTCAGTGAACATGTTTGCTATCATTGCAAACCGTTCATGAGTGTGCCAGTACGAAGTTCTCCACAGCAAAGCTGCAGGATGGACATGGCAACCCGTAGCCCGGAGGTCAGCCACTGAGCTACTACTGCACTTTCTGCTTCGATGTCCCCTTGCTCGAAATTGCCAAGCGCTGTTGCAAGTCTAGTATAACCCATGCCAAACCGTCCATATCCCTTCGCAAAGGCACAGTTGGGTTCATCTGCCATGCCCTCATCCTCTGTGGCTTCCTCAGTGCTATCGTCTAGTGTTTCATAGCCCCACTGGCACCGGGAGAGCAAGTCTAGGCGACTGTTCAGCTGACCCGGTAGCATCAGAGGCAGAGTCCTCTTCTGCAGGCAAGTCGGCCGTGGGGCGTCTGGCAGTTGTCAGGTCTCTCCACAAGGGGACTTCGATGCGCAGCCTCAGCTGCAGAAGGGAAGGGAACGAGAAAGCTTGTTCCAAAGACGGGTCAAGGGCACCGCTAGAATAAGCTCTTTCAGCCCAGGAGGTATCCGGCATTCGGGGGTATCGGTCATAAGCAATGTCTTTAGTGCACTCCCACCACGAGCAGGGGGTTGTCTTCAGCACCCTCTTCTTTGGGTCGGTATCCATAGCCCCCCTTCACTTCCGCGGGCGTGAAGCCCTGCCGCTCCATGGCTACAACCAGGTCAGACAGGATCTGTACTGGTAGATAGACAAAGAGGTCATTGGTGGGTAGCGTCTGCTCACCATGCTCCTTCCCCTAACAAAGGACATGATGACAGTGCGCATCAAGGTGAGGGCATCGACATCTTTTTCCTTCGTTGTCTGTGGTTTCCCTTCCACAGCTTGGGCTGTTCTCGTACCCTGGTGTCTGTGTTGATTATCAAAGGAACAGCACCTTGCAACGAAGGCAAGGAGACCATACTGCCAGAAGCGGGGCCTTGCATGAAGGGCGAGCTGCTTTTGAGTGATGAAAGGGCATGCTGGATGCCCACGCTTCACAAAGACGAAGAGGTTGGACAGGGGAGCAGCAAAGGCTTCACTTATACGGAGGAGATCTCCTATATGGGCCTGGTTGATTTCATCTGGAATGTCCACAAAGGAGGAGCCATGGAGTGCTTGTTCTGTCACCCTCCTCCAGAGGAATGTACGGACGAGGCGGTTGATTTGCTTGTTGGAAACAGCGAGCCTCGCCATCGGCCATTCTCTAGGCAGGTCACTATAGATCTGTAACGAGGGGAGCGGCACCCGGTGCCTGTCAGTTTTTGTGGCCGTTCGAGCCGCATTTTGATAGTCGTTAAGGGCCTGCGTGGCTCTCTGCTCGGATTCCAATTGGAGATCAGTGGCGGCCGTGCCTCCACGCTCTGCATGCTCTTGATCACTGACAATGTGAATTTCTGTCGTGGCCTGTGGGCGCTCTTGCGTCGATCCAGGGTGGTCAGGTGGTGTCTCAGGGTTCCTGCAAACGGGAGCCTCTGCCTTTGAGCATTCCGACTGGCGAGGTCTGCCAGTGTGGCCGGTGGTTGCTCATGTTCAGGAATGCTGCCGAGTGGTTGCCTGGATGTTGGAGCAAGTGATTTTCGTAACTTCTTTGACTGAGCTCGCCCGGCACTGGCCTTAGACCCCGGTCTTCGCTTGATTGGGACTCAGAGGAGTGCGATGTGGGGCTGCTACTTGAGGGGTCCTCTTCCTGTGGGGATAGCTCGCTCCTTGCGTCATCGTCTGCCTCCAGCATTTCATCTTGTGGGGCATGCGTCAGGAAGGGCCGGACGATTGCTAAGGCAATCACCCTCTTCTTCAGAGAAGTTCATGTCCCTCTGAACCCAGAAGAGATCGTCCCAGAAGGGGCCTTTGCAGGGGTTCCACGTCTGCGACACGTCAGTGTAGAGTCAGGCATCAGGCTCATTGGAGCAGAGGCTTGGCAAAATTGTCGACAGCTCCGCATTGTCAAACTGCCGGCCACTGTTGTAGGTATTGCCGATAACGCCTTTCGTGACTGCAAACTACTAAACAGTGTCTTGGCTCCGGGTTGTCGAGATTTTGGATACAAAGCCTTTGCGGAATGCTGTTCCTTGCAATGGGTGTATGCATCGGAAGGGGTTGCAAACATGTTCACCAGCGAAGCCAAGTTCGGGCAATACCTCTTCCAAGGGTGTATTAACCTTGCTGAGCTTACCTTGAGTGAGCTTCCATCCCCCCGAGGGTCAACACTGCAAGCTAGGACCAGTGAGCCAGCACCGGGATGTCTTAGCGCTACGGGAATCCTACGTGTTGCCATGGCCCGCACAGGATGGCACCTGCTGTCTCCCCGCCTGATGCTGACCAAAGTCCCTGGTGGCGTCCTCAGCGACTACTACCACAATGGATATCCCCTCACTCCGAAAATGGCAGATCGCCCATACAATCAATATGGCACGCAATTCTATACCAAAGAACGATGGGACCAGCTCTGTGTATGGCTCACTGGGAACCCCAATTTCAGGCTTCAACTCTTGGACCACAAGCAGGCGCTTCGAGACCACATGGGCTTTAGTCAAGAAGCCACTGACCCAGGTAATAAAGCTCACCGAACTGTCCCCCGCCAGAATCGGGAAGCTCCTCGTCGGCAGCGTGGCCTTCCTGGCACAGTAGGCCCTCCCCATCGCCCTCGACCTATGGGTGGCCCTATGGTTGGTGGCAGTAAGGTAGTTGGCAGTAGGACTCATCCCGATCAACAAACGTCTTCGAGTTGCTTGATCCTTTCCAGGAGGTGGGTGGCCTTAGCCACCCTCCTACTTGTGGCCTAATTGTCATAACAGGGTTCGCAAAGATTATCTCTTCGGTGTCTCTGTGATTTGGCTCAAGCAAACATAGCAAGCACGTGCGAGCTACCGCCTACGCGACAACGCCGACTCCCCAAGACCGTTATGAGATCAACCTCGAGTTGGTTACCATAGCAGGTACGGTATATGCAATGCAGACAGACCTCTCCCACTATGAGGATGTAGCAGAGCTTGAAGATGACATTCTCTGCTTTCTGCCGACAGTCTCTGATTTAGATGTCTTCGGCTGTGAACTGGAGTTGCTCAACCGCCAAAATCAGCAACCCCTGCCAGAGGCATTCCGCACTGTGCTCCTGCAACGACCGCAGCTCCAAATTGTCGTTCGTCCCTGCATGGTAGATGGGCATTCCATCTGGCAGTTCCAGGATGACGGCAAGGAGAGCTACCCCAAAGCTGTTCGCGTCCCGCCCAACCCGCGGGGGGCCGTTGCCGACAGAGGCATTTTATGCTGCACCTTCGCTCCGGCATGTAGAAGTGACAACTGGCATTCGACATGTCGGAGCTGCGGCTTGGCAGGCGTGTCAGCAACTACAAATTGTCAAACTCCCGCCCTCGGTCATAAGTCTGGCAGAAGGGGCTTTCCTAGGGTGCTATGTGCTGCGAGAGGTCGTCGCCCCGGGGTGTATCCGATTCGGTCCAAGGGTATTTGCAGAGTGCTGCTCCCTAAGTCGAGTTGGGGCCAGTCATGGGACAGAGGACAACAGTGTCCTTGCACCAGGGGCACAACTAGGTAAGTATGCCTTCGAGAGTTGCCTCACACTTACCACCATCACCTTTGACATGGATCATACTAGCAAACCTCGAGGACTGCCTGAAGGGGCGTTCTGCGGCGCATGCATTGAACAGCTCTGCCTGCCGAGTGACTTCCACAATATCGGGCCGCGCGCCTTGTAAAGCGTTGTGGAGGTCAACCTCATGGACACAGAGATCACAGCCCTCCCTTCTTCCACATTTGCCCACTGTGTCGCTTTAAACAGCATATGGCTCCCGCCACGACTCACGCTGATTGGCAAAGAAGTTTTTCTGAATTGTGTGACACTGCAAGGAGTTGTCATCCCGACGGAGCTCAGGGATTTAGGCAACCGTGCATTTTGTGGGTGTGAGCAGCTGCAACGTTTCACCCCCCTGGACTGGAGTGACATTGAACAGTGGGCACAAGCAGAGCACAATGCTTTTTTTATGTGTGACAAGTTCGAAAAACCCCAGTGGGTTGAGCTGCTCCCTGCAGAGGGACCTGATTCGGATGCCTTTGACGAGAAACTCAACCACGAATATTGCCAACATCATGCCAGCCCATGGTAGACTCAAGGTGGGTGCCGTAGCATCTGTCTGCAGAATCGAAGGCCTTGGGAGCAGCCCACGCGCAGACCCAGACACCTTTGGCTCAAACAATCATTGCAAATGGCCTGTCGCACATGGAATTTGATGATTCATCCATGATTAGCGCCCCTCCTGAAAAGGAGCCGGTCATGGAATACTCCCTGCTGCTGACTACGCTTTCGGGAGAGACTTTCCAGGTCTCTCTCAGTGTTGCAAAGTTTGACCGCTTTGAAGATCTAGAAGAGCAGGTTATGGACTATCTCGTTTCTGTTACTGATCTCAAAGTCTTTGGGTGCTTCATTGACTTTTTGCAAACTGCCACACAGACTTACCTAGAGGACCCAATCTGGGACAAGCTATAGCAAGGCATGGAATACACTGTCGTTTTTCGAAACTGTAGTGTTGTCCTGCCATCTCAAGCAGAACTTGAGAATTGTCCAATCCATCACATCCCGCTAGCGGTGCATGTCCTAGAAGGGGCCTTTGCAGGGGTTCCACGCCTGCGACATGTCAGTGCAGAGTCAGGTATCAGGTTCATTAAGGCAGAGGCTTGGCAAAACTGCCGGCAGCTCCGCATCGTTGAACTGCCTGCCACAGTAGTAGGCATTTCCAATGATGTCTTCCGCGATTGCAAACTACTAAACAGCGTCGCGGCTCCGGGTTGTCGAGACTTTGGGCATGAAGCCTTTGCGGAATGTCGTTCCTTGCAATGGGTGCATGCATTGGAAGGGATTGCAAATGTGTTCAATAGCGAAGCCAAGCTGGGGCAATGCCTCTTTCAAGGCTGTATCAATCTTGCTGAGGTTACCTTAAGTGAGCTTCCATCTCCCCGAGAGTCAGTACTGCAAGCTAGGGTCAGTGAGTTAACGCCGGGCTGCCTCAGCTCCACAGGAATCACTGCACTCGCTCTCCCAATGCATTTTGTAACTCTCGGAGCGCATGCATGCGACAGTTGCGGACTGCTCAAGAAAATAGACCTTTGCAACACCCAGGTGGAGGAAATTCCGGAATTCGCCTTTGTGCACTGCACTAGTCTTAGCGAAGTCCTCCTTCCGATAACTCTTCACACAATCCGAGTCAAAGCTTTCATGAACTGTGCAGCTCTCGTGGAGCTTGCCATTCCGCCCTCGCTAAGGTACACAGGAAGTGGGGCCTTGCACTGATGCCAGGAAGGCACAAATGGCGAGGAGTCTGTGCAGAAGAGAATGCTTTTCGCGATTTGTCCTGCTATGCAATAGCCACCTTGGCTGCACATGATCCCGGACATGGGGCACACCGCTGGTGTTGGATGAAAACAAGACTCTTTTCTTGGTTGCAGCGATCGCTGCATCGTAGGTGTCTGGGCACGCGCCTTAGCGTGAGTCCAAGAAGGTCAACGATCATGACAGGGCAAATTCCAGAGGGGAGCGGAGAAACATCGCAATTGTACCCTTGCAAAAGAAGTTCTACTCAAGAGAATCATGGCGAGGCTAGGGGCAAGCAAACGAAAATAAACTGCACATTGCCAAAGACCAGTGTCCCTGAACAAACCAGATAACCCGTCTAGTCCAGGCAATGCTAGGAGCTGTCGACACATGCCAGTTGTCACAGAGAAGAAAACGGACCAGACCAGACAGAGCCGGTGATCCTGTGATTGGAATGGGGGACAAGCTGACTGGCAGCAGAGTGCGGCAAGCAAGATGCGCAAGCACTGACCAACCGCTTTTCGCCATTCGCAATTCTGTAAGCCAATAGGAGTGAGAGTCTCAGCTCTTCGTTCCTAATAGGCGGGTGGTAGAGAGTGGCAATGGCGGATGCCCAGGGGGAACCTTAGTTCCCTTTGTTGATGTCCGACATTTCCAATTTTGTACAAAGAAGTGCAGATACCATGCTAGGATTGTCCAAAGTTTTATCTGTTTCACCTGTTTCACACGGGCCTTGCATGCAGCCGATTACCTTTTGCAACGGTGCAGCGCTTCGTAGACCTGGAAGACACCCCACTCTGTTTGCTATTTGGCACCTGTGAGTGCCAAACAGTGCTGAACTGACCTCCCTTCGGGGGGGTCTCTTCGCACCATCACCTGCAGGCTTTCGTCGATTATGGCCGCCGCTTATTGATTGTTGATGGGCAGCATGTCACTTGACTTGTAAGTGCAACCGGTTGAACGGGTTGTGCCACAAGAATGGTCTTTTCCACGGCATGCTGCACAGCTGACGCCACCCCACTTGCCAGGGATGCCATCAACGTTAAGCATTGCAATACCCCGTATTTGAGTGGAGAATTGCATCGTGACCATGATTTTGCCGCACTGGGGTGTGGCCGCTGGTCACCCATAAAGGTGAAGTGAAGTCCCTTTGAAGCCTTTTTGCAACTTTGCTTGAGCACAAACCTGCGCCGACATGCTTTTCGTTCGTTAATTCAGGCCCCCTTCTAGACACTCTTTTTCGTCTTACAAGTTTCACCTTGCACAGAGGAAAGACTACATGATGGTGGAGACACGGCCTGTGGGCCTTTGGTTGTGGTGTTTGTTTGTTTTGGGTGGTGTTGGGTTTCCTTGTTCTTTTCTCCACCATCAGACTGTTCTTCCCTCCCTTCAACGATGACCTGGGCACCATGCCCACACGGCGTCCGTACTCGTGGAAAAAAAGTCTTAGCGCTACGGGAATCACCGCACTCGCTCTCACAAAGCACTTTGTAGCTATTGGAGCGCACGCGTGCGACAGTTGCCGATTGCTTAAGAGTGTAGACCTTAGCAACATCAAGGTAGAGGAAATTCCGGAGTTCACCTTTGTGCACTGCACTAGCCTCAGAGAAGTTCTCCTTCCGACTACTCTTCATACAATCCGAGTCAAGGCCTTCATGAACTGTGCAGCCCTAGTTGAGCTTGCCATCCCGCCCTCACTCAGATACATTGGAAGTAGAGCTTTCTTGGATTGCACTGCTTTTAAGAGGCTTGCCAAAATGCCAGGAAGGCACAAATGGCGAGGAGTACACGCTGAAGAAAATGCTTTCGCCATTTGTCCTGCTATGAGATGGCCACCCTGGTTGCATATGATCCCGGACATGGGATATACCCCTGGTCTTGGATGAGGACAAGTTGTGGAAATATGGTGGAGCATATGAGCAGTGTGGCATCCTTGCTTTG
>CAXAMN010012936.1:22416-33464 GCA_963970005.1 Durusdinium trenchii
GGAGACAACTTCTTCTCTTTAAGAAGTAGTCTTGAACCTCCTAACTCCACAGTTTATTGCTGAGAGCTTGAGCCAAAGGCTTGAGCCAAAGGCTACGGAAAACTGGGAAATGGTACAAAAGACTTCCTTGGATGACATGACAAAACGAAGTAACCAAAAAGCGAGTGAGCAGACAACCAAAGAAGGTAATGTCTAAGGACACCCCCTTCAAAAGTCGAGAAAGCAGTGACGGCCAAAGTAGCGCCAAACAGTTATGCGAAAAACTCTGTAAAGCTAGCAAGGCCAAACAAAATTCCCAAAAGATGTCTAAGGACACCCCTTTGAAAAGGCTTGCGTAAGGCAGCGGACAAAATTTGCAATCAAATGATGTCTAAGGACACCACTTGAGGATGTACGATGTCTAAGGACACCGCACTGCAGTGTAATGAAAGATGACAAACAGAGCCTAAGCGCAAACTAACCTAACTACGCGTACCGGCACGGAGACAACTGCTTCTCTTTAAGAAGTAGTCTTGATCCTCCAAACTTGAGCCAAAATGGCTACGGAAAAACCTCACTCTCTCCTTCAGTCTTGCTCACGCACAAGTGTGCGCAGTGCACCTCTGGTGGGACATCTTCCTACCAACAAGCAGAATGCATTTTTCGTCCTGGACATCATGTACTGAGAGCGGCTTGAAAGGAATTCATCGCCCCGTTTCACTTCTGTGTTGATCTTCGGATCTGCACCTTTTGGCTTTTCAGACTTACAAAGTTTCAAGACTCGCATGCCCAACATCTCGTTGTCAATGAGCCAGTCTGCCTCGTGCGAGGACTCCTGCAGCCAAGGGCCACGCTTCAAGAGGCCACTTCGGTCAAGCGCAGTGTTTCACCGTGATTGCAAGAACGCTTGAGCAGCAGCTCAAGCAGAGTCAAATGAAACACTCAAGGCCATCATGCCAGTTTTGTGGCAAAATTGCACGGGTAAGGGCGCTATGTGTGCCGAGAGGCACAAGTCACCGTATCGAATTCACTTGAGGGGTGCGAGGAAATGAGCCTGACCTAAGAGAGCAACAGAACCAAACCCAAAACACCACAAAGCCACCACCAAAAAACCCAAACCACAAAGCAACAGAGACCAAGCAAATCAGGCTCATGTCCGCTCCACAGCAAAGTCTGCAGGTCCTTGCGTAGCTCCTCGTAAAATCTTCAGCCTCAACCGTCCCACTACCGCCTTGATTCGGCGGGAGAAGATGAATCCACACTGGTGCATCGAACTGATGGCATTTGTCAAAGGCGCTATGCTCAGCATATTTTTTTTTGCACGGGTCGAGGGGGCTGTGTGTGCAGAGGATGCACAAGTCACCTTGTGCTGGTAAAAGAGAGAGATACGAACCAAGCGGCAAGCCGAAACCAGAACAACAAACCCCAAACCAACAAACCCAACCAAAAGGAGGCAAGATTCGTACCTCAAGTTGGCTGCGTCAGCCAGTAGAAAAGTGATTTCAGGCTCAAGACTACGCTAGGACAGTGGACTCTCGCGATGGTCGAAGACAACATGTCCCTATGCAGCTCCCCGGTGAGTGAAGAAAAATCACTTGCTGCACCTCATCCTGACCACCTTTGGTGGAGAAGAAATCCAATTGACAATAGAATTCCACGAAGGGGCACTAAAGGCACCGAGGACTGGCAAAAAAAGAGAGAGATGCGAACAAGGCCGCAACAAGAAACCAGAAAACCAAACCCCAAAAAGCAACACAACCACATCCAAGCCGCAGGCAAGGTTCGTGCCCCAAAAGAAAGGTGTGTGAGACCGGGGCTGTGAATTCATCCCAGCACACAATCATTGGGTTCGGCTGCTTCTCAGCCATCAAGATTGAGTTTCTAGCCAGCAGTGGTGGTTTCACTGAAAGAGGCTGTATGAGCACTTTGAAATCTGTTGCATCCTTCGTGCGATGAGTTTTTCAGCTTTGCACCCGAAGTTCCTTCTTCAAATGAGGCTTCATCGCTCAGTACACGGTGTTGCAAGGCATGGGTGGACCTTGATCGGCGACTTGAGGTTCTACATTCAAGAAAAGGCAGTGTCCTTTGAATCCTTCTTCGGGGCAGCAAACTGGAGACAGGGAACTTGGGACAGGAAACTGGAGACAAGGAATTTGAGACAGAACTGGGGACGGGAACTGGAGGCAGGGGCAGGAAACTGGGAGGCAGTCGGCTTACACAGCCTTGAGACACAAACCTTGCTCCCATTTTTGTGTATTGTTTGTGGTTGTGGTGTTTTGTTGGGTTGGTTGTGTTTTGGGTTCCTTGGTTTGGTGTCGCTGCTGGGTTCGTATCTCTCTCTTTCCTGGACTGAGGTGACTTGTGCATATTCTGCACACACAGCGCCTCGACCCGTGCAAAAAAGCAGGAAACTGGGAGGCAGGGAACTGGGGGCAGCAAACTGGGAGAAACTTGGGACAGGGAAGTGGAGACAGGGAACTTGGAACAGGAAATGGGGACTGGAGGGAAGAGAACTGGAGTTGGGACAGAGAACTAGCAGGGAACTGGGCTGATCTTCAACTTTCACTTTATGACGTGATGATGACGTACTGAGTGCAAAGGCTGAACTCATCGCCCCTCGCTTACCTTTCTCAACTGGCTGACATTGCCGGCTCGAGTTACGAACCTGGCCTTTGTTTTGGGCGTGGTTTTTGTGGGTTTTTTGTTTTGGTGCGGTGCTTGGCTTCATGGTTCGTAACTTTCTCTTCACTGCTTAAGGTGACACATAGCGCCTCGACCCGTGCAAAAAAAACACATGGCGTCCGCACTTGTGCCAAAAAAACCGTTTGCTGGCAGCTCAACAATTCGCAGCTGGCGGCAGGTTTGCCAAGCAAGAGCTCCAACAGTGTGCAGATCAACGAGGACATGTCGCAATTCCCCCGCGCATGAAATCTGCACTTCTCGCTGCCTCCACAAAATCATTTCTTTTCAAGTTTTCCAAGACCACGAAGATCCCACGTGGGCTTTCTCCCAACTCCCCTGCGGTTGCCACGAAAAATTGTTTGTGTTGAAGCTGCTCTTCGGGCACCTGGAGTTTGGCGCGAAACACAGGCCAGAGTGCATTTTGTTTCTGGTCGAGACGCACGTTTTTGTAAGACTTGCCGCTTCACTTTTGGGAAGTCTCGTGCAAAAGAGCCCTGAGGAACCTGCATTGGAAAACATCAATCTTACGATTGGTCCAAAAATTTTTCAATGATTGAAAATGGTCAACTTGTCGACATTGGTTGAATGTTGATCAATGCTGATGAAACGTAGTTCTGCGGATGGTTTTTCGCGAAGAACTCTTCGCAGGCGGTCTTGGGAAAAGGAAATGGGAAAATATCAATGAGAGAACAACACATTGCAGACGCGGAATCTCATGAGTGGAGGATTGCAGGAGGCAGCAGATGTGGCAGAAAAGGAGATGGAGGTGTCAAGAATTGTTAGAATGTGCAATCATGCGGAAAAATTTTCAGACAGATCACAAACAGGTGTAATTCCAATCTCTGGGAACCCAGTTCTTGAGAGAGATGATCAAGCCCGCAGAGAAACAAGAATTGATTTGGAAAAAAACTATGGTGGCAAAGTCAGCTCAAAGAAGCATGGAGTTTCACAGTGCCGACAAGGGTGCGAACCATTTCATTTCCCATGTAAGCCACAGGAGAGTACAGCATAACTGGCATTATGTCGGTCATTCTCACCTGACTGCAGCCTTTTTGTGAATCAAAAAAGGTGCATACTTTGATTCTTTATTGAAATTAACAGACCTGCCGCAGTCCCTCTTTCAACGTTCATCTTGCGCAACCTTGCCATGAAGCATCCTCAAGTTTTAAGGCTGTCAAAAATGCATGTTGTTTGCCCTTCCGAAACTTGCATCGGCTCCTTGTCGAACAGGCGGTTTGTGAACAGAGGGGCACACATGACGTATTTATTGCATGGAAGTTTGGCAGCGTTTTGGAGATTTGTCGGAGTTTGTGTTTACAATCGATTTTGAGAAAGAGCTTGCACATGGGCCCTGTGGTTCACACACATTACTTGCGATCATACGCTTCAACGTGAACCGGGGTCGTCCGTTGAACAAAGCTGGTTCGGAAAAAAGTCCAGTTCAAAGTTCAGTTGGGACAAAATAACCCGTTCTTTTTGCACAAGTAATTGCATTGCTGTATCAAGAGCGAAGGAGATCAAAGTCTTGGACAACCCGTGTAAAGATACCAAAGTTGTATGACGCTCATTATGTCATGTTGTTGCACATTTCTGCACCTTTTCCAGACATGGACCTCTCTCACGGAAAACTCGTTCTGGCAGGAATGGGATCGTGCGTCGTTCGCTTGGCCTGTTGACCAGGTCCTCAGCCATGAAAGCAACTCATGCTCAAGGAGTCCTCTCTTCAAAAGACCTTTGAAATTTGGTGCCGAACCTTTGGCCCCCCTGCAATAAACAGACCATGTGGGACCTGCTGCCAAAGGAGAAATCACAACACTGCACCAGTGAGACCTTCTGAAGAGATCCTGTGTTTGCACACAAGCAAGGATCTGACAAAATATTTCATTGCTCAACGTGATATATTGAAGCCACCCGACGTTTGCTCAATACTTGAAAGGTTGTGGGAAAAAATCCAGGACGAAAATGAAGAAGACCGAGGAAAATTGTTCAGTGCGAAAAAACAGTTGTTCAATGATCCCGACTTCATGGCCATCATGAAGGATGTGCTTTTCAGGTTGGACCGTTACAAAGCCAAGGATTTGCCAAGATTGATTGCAGTATTAAACTCAATGCGTTGGAATGACCGGCAGCTCTTCAAAATCGTCGAGCCAGCGGTGATTCGAGAAATGCCCTCCATGAGCGGCATGGGTTTGTCTCAAGTAGCAACTAGCTTCACAGGAGTTGGCTGTGGCAGTCAATTGCTTTTCAATCAATTGGTCCAATGCTGTTTTCAAACTGCAGATCAGTTTACGGCAGCAGAGGTGGCGATGCTTGCAGCTGCCTTTTCAAAAGCCCCGCACCAGCCGAAACAGTTTTTGTTGGGCTTTGCTCCGTTGGTTTCCAGACACCTGTCTGCCTTCTCTGACAGTCAACTGCAGGATATAGTTCAAGCCTATTCATTGTGGCCAAGCAAGGTTTCACAAGACTTTATTGAAGAGATCCTACACTTGGTTGAAGAGCGAGTGCAAAGTGAGATGATGTGTTTGCCTACCTTGGTGCTATTCTTGCGTTTTTTTGTCCTTTGGAAATCTCGCGGTAAAGCTGCTAGGGACAGGATATACAGAACAGGAGCAATTGGAGAAATTGAGGAAGGCAGCAAGCCAAGTTGGACTTTTGCCATGTCTCGGGTCTTCCTACTTTCAACCGAACGGCTACGGCTTTGTTGCAGCTCCCTGACAGTTGAGCAAGCCAGTGATGTCATGTGGGCTTATTGCAAACTGCAGCCGCATGGAACTGTCCCCAAGGGGCTGTTTGAGCTTTTGTACAACCACATACTGCAGAACTTCTCCAAGCTTCCAATGCCGAGGTTAGTTCAATGCCTGTTGAATACAGCGAGAGGCCTCTCTGGACACTTTCGCTTTTGGGATGAGAGTGTTTCCGTCCATCCCCGTCGAAACTGCCATCGGTTTGCATTCAGGGACAGGCGGTTGTTGCAGCAAGCCGAGTCTCAAGTAGTGAAGGAAGTGGCTGAAATGGAAAGCCGTCACCTGACTGCTGTGGTGCAAGCCTACACCTTGTCCCATGTTGCTTCTCCTGAATCCGTTTCCGTCTTTCTGCGCGCCAGCTTTGACAAGAGCCGCGAGCTGGCGCCCGAGGAGCTTTCGGCCCTGCTGGTGAGCTATGCGACCCTGCGAGTAGGATCTTCCTTTGCGGGGCATGTGCAGATTGATATCTTGGATCGCCTAGCGCAGTTCTCGGCCGTTCACTTCTCAGAGATCCTCTGGGCGTTTTGCGCCCTGCGCCACCGGGACGCGCACTTCTTCGCGACGCTGCTCCGGCTCCTCACGCCGGGCGGCGTGCGGACCGCGCGGGGCGCGGTGCTGCTGTGCCCCGCGCTGTTGGAGATCCGGACCTACTTCCCGTCATTGGATCCGGAGGGCCTGGAGCGGTACACGTCCTATGTGCGGGAGCCCTTCTGCAGAAGCCAAATGCACAGTGCCGCGCCTGAGGTGGCGCGAGAAAGCTTGGCACGTTCCTTGAGCAAGGCGGGCATGAAGAAGGTAGAGCAGCTGGTCGACATCGATGGCTATGTCGTGGATGTGTTGGTGCCTAGTGATGGCAATGAACTGGACAAACCTGTAGCTGTACAATACCACTCAGCACCGCGCACTCTGCATATGGCCACTGGTGAACCGCTGGGGCAAACCATGATGAAGCAGCCCCTTGGTGAGGGGTTTTTGAGACACCACACGCTTGGTCCAAGCTGTCCAAACCTAGAGTCATTTGTTACTAGTAGCTTCTATATAGCTACTAGTAAGTAGTAATGCCCTTGTTACTAGTAGATGATGCCTTGTTACTAGTAGCGATGCATTTGTTGCTAGCAGCTTCTTTTTACTAGTAGTAATGCCCTTGTTGCCTAGAGTGCATTCTTTCTTTTGTTTTCGGTTGATGTGGCTAGCGTTTAAAGGTCCAACGAGGCTGTTGATGTTTGAGGGCTACACCATGTAGCCAAGGAGATACTTGCGCGCCCATGGAATGTGTGTTGTGAATATTTTGGACGAGACATGGGATTCTATGGACTGCGAGGAGCAGGCGCTAGACCTGGCACAACAGATTCAGCGAGCCCAGAAACAGCCCACCGGAAAGAGCTTTGTTGGTCCGGCCCATCGACCCAAGGAATGAGACGACTTATACATCCAAAGCTGTCGGGTCCCACCCTGATGTATCATGCAAAGGTGACTTTTTTGGGTTCTAGAGGATTCTCATGCGCCAGGTGCACGTTCTTTTTCGATCAACGATGCAAGGTCCGGACTGGGTGTTCAGTCTCGGATTCTGCTTGAACGCCCTGGTGACCTTGAGGAGGCTTGCCGCACCAGCGAGATGCGAGTTTGAATGATGGAATCATTGGAATCTCTACTGAGCATGAGGCGTGGCTGGAAGTGCTGCCACTTGGGAGTGCAAAGGACAGTATACATGGTCTTCTTCTGCAATGTTGAAGCTCCGTTTGGAGCATTGAACATGTACTCATTGGATGTCTTGTCGTCCCACAATTGTGCAAATACAGCCTTGATGGGACGAAGATGATACAACGTGCAAAATGAGAAGGACAGCTAGCAGGTCAAGCAGTGAAGGCGTTTACACAGTGGTTTGTGAACTGAGCAAGTGGTTTCAGCTTTGCCACCCTTAATCTTGCATTTGATCTTGATGCTCTCCTGACCAAGAGCTGTTTTCTCGAATGGACTCGGCAATGCAAAGACTCCGTCAGATAAATTTGACCAGACACGAACTATATATTATATTTCTAAATCTCAACCTCAACCCTGCTTCAGACCCGGCACTGATCCTTTCCAATGAAATCTCTTTTTCCTCCTTTGAACCACTCAGAACTTGGAATCACGAAGCAACTCAATGGGGGCAGAGCTTGTCCGCCGCGGCCCTTGCCCGTCGCGCCCCTGCCGGCTTGATCCCGCAGCGCCTTTCTCCCCCCATCTATATAGATTGACAGCTTTGAGCCATGTCCTCACTGATCACGGCCGGGATGTCGGGGACCTGGCCACCCCACGAAGCCCACCCGGCGGCCGGTGACACCGATGGCCGAGGGCGGACGTTCGATGGTGACTCGATGGCCCGAGACACAGCGGTTAAGGTCTGAGATGCGTGCCATCTTCGGCATGTCCTCCAGTAGCAGGGCAGGCAGAGCGACGTGAGACGTGTCCTTCAGCGCACCACTTGGACACGAAGTGCTGAGGTCAACCTTTTGGAAGGTCTGAGGTCGACGTTTGGAAGGTCTGAGGTCTGCAGGGTCGATTCCGTATCCAGGGCCAAAACTTTTCTAATTTTTTAGCACACTTCGTGGTTTTTGCCAGTTTGGGATGCGCGCGGACCCATCCATCACCCCATCACCAGGTCCTTCGCCAGCGCACGCGAGCGGCAGCACGAGCGGCAGCGGCAGCGCCGCTCGCGGCAGCGGCAGCGGCGGCAGCTCGGTGTGGGTGGCTGGCTTGGGAGCAGAACCACGGATCTCAGAGAAACAGTGATTGAAATCGCTTCTCCCAAGCCTACCCAGCTTCTCCCAGCTCAAGCTCCACTGGGACTGAAATCTTGGGAGAAGCTGGGGAGGCTATGGTAGGCTTGGCTTTGAACTCTTGCTTTCACTCAGATTTCAATCGATCCGCGATCTGGTGAGCTAAGCTTGGAACCGAGAGAGAGAGAGAGGATGTCCTATCCCATCTAGATCTTGCACGCGCGAAGCACTGCCCAGACAGACTCTGTCTGTCAAAATGTCTACATATGGCTGACATGGCTTTTCATGCGACCGGACCCCCTGCATGAGGACCGCTCTCCCATGGGTTCCCATGTGAGGTCGATACCCAGAAGCAGCTGCCCGCAGGCTCGAGCAGGTGGGGGTGCATTTATCACTATGATTCATGCTGAAGAAGTCCCTCCAAACAGGTGCCTTAAGGGATTGTCACTCCGATTCCAGTAGATCTGAGAAAGAAACAGCATATATAGAATACACCTTTCTGAGGCTTTCGAAGAGGATGAAATGGGATTACATATTGAAACATGAGCAAGTGAAGAAGACTTCCCTTTTGTGGACCGGACCCTGACCCCACCGACTTGCTGAGGCGCACCGGAATCATGAGCGACAGGCCAGGCAACCCATCGCTGATTCAGCGCCGGATGTCCGTCTGGTCATCCTTATCTTCCTTGTCATCGCTCTGTGACCACTATCGGGAAGATATGCATACAACATGTATTTAGATATGCATATATCACCAGAGATGTGTTGAGAGAAGAAGGCCGATCCGGCCCCACGGACATCCAAAACGTGTTGGCTCGGTTGGCCGCACCTCGTCTTCTAAAAGCCGCCGAGGTGCGGCTCGGTGGTCTTGGCCTTGGCCCGATCTACGAGACCTTGATCGTGGACCTAGGGGTGCGGCTGACCCCGCGGGCGAGCAAATACCCGCGCGCGCTGATGGACCTTTGGGATCCAAGACCAATGTAGAAGTTTCATCCTTCTTTTGACAAAACTTTTTGCAGGGGAGCTTTGGAACTGCTTATTTTTGGAAAGATGGATCGTAGATGGTCGGCGCGGTTCACCTGCCAGAAGAGTTCCAGGGACTAATTTTTCCAGCATGTGTCACTACTAGCTACGAGCCCTTTTTCTGTTATATAAATGCAGTTTTTGGATTGCCTGCTCGAAGTTTGGTGATGCAAGGAGTGCTCTCCAGCATGCTTCACATTTGTGGTTTTGTAAAACCAATCCAACAATTCCTATGGATAGTCTCACACAGCACGCAAGAGATAACATTGCACACTCAATGTCACTGAAAGGACCTGGGAGGAGTGCAGCAAACATAACCTGAGACTTTACAGGTTGGTCTCTAGAGGTTTTTGGGGGACACCGTCCAGCAGGGAGATCTATTTTCTTGTCATTTTGTGTTTTTTGTTTGTCGGATTCTGCATTCTGGTTTTGCGCATGACTCAGCCCACCCTCTTAGTATTTTTGTGGACGACACGCAGGGAAGTGGCGAGCGCCCTGTGCAGAAACGAGTGGGTGGTGGCAAGTGTTCGCCCCAGTCCCGTCCAGAGTTTTGACTTCGGGAGTCACGGGTCGACGTGCTTGGCGGGATCCGAACCAAAGGACCAGAGAATCGAGACACCGTGCAGCTGTTGGACTCAGTCGGCGCCGACCGGATGTGCTTGGTGAGGCGAGATGTGCGAAGGGTTGAAACCCCTGCTGGAGCGTCAGAGGTGGGACACTCCGAAAGTGCGAAGTGCTGGGCGCGCACGCGATCTGAGCAATTTCACTTGCAGGTTCGGGTCCATGTTGTGCGAGATCGTGGCTGGCGGATTAGTGATGATCACGTGGCAGGTGTTACAGAGGAAGCAGCACTCTGATCAGGTGTTTGCCATATTTTCAGCCTGCGAAGCCATCCAAACGAGACTCGCCATTATGGGGATTTCGTCATTACGACTGCCTCGCAGGAGCGGCTCTTCTCGCTGGAGGATGCTCCCCTACCACCACCACCACCTCCGCCTCCGCCCGCGGAATTTCTAAGCACCCTGAGCATAGTTGTTTGGGCTCTGTGACTTTTGTATCACGGAACGTGGAACAGTTGAACTCCAGGTACATTTCACGCACCCACTGCAGAGGATCTGGAGGAGTCGGTCGTTGGGCTGATCATTTTTGAGATCCCATCGGCCGTGTGTTTGAGAGGAGAGAGCTGCCAGCATTGCCCAACAAGATATCCAAGGCTTGGTGGGGCCTAGAGCTGAGGTCAACTTTGATGCAGCTTGCAACTTGAACATGTTGGGAATCATATGGGCTGCAGATTCACTTCAACGTACCCGTATTGCCATGCTGCCATTCGGAGGGTAGAGGAAACGAAGGTTTACATATCTCATAGTAGTTTGTCATATTCCCCGCTTTCACTCACTCACTCACTCACTCAGTCAGTCACTCACTCACTCACTCACTCAGTCAGTCAGTCAGTCAGTCAGTCACTCACTCACTCAGTCAGTCAGTCAGTCAGTCAGTCACACTCACTCACTCACTCACTCACTCAGTCAGTCAGTCAGTCACTCACTCACTCACTCAGTCAGTCAGTCAGTCACTCACTCACTCAGTCAGTCACTCACTCAGTCAGTCAGTCACTCACTCACTCACTCAGTCACTCACTCAGTCAGTCACTCACTCACTCAGTCAGTCAGTCACTCACTCACTCAGTCAGTCAGTCACTCACTCACTCAGTCAGTCAGTCAGTCACTCACTCACTCAGTCAGTCAGTCAGTCAGTCACTCACTCACTCAGTCAGTCAGTCAGTCACTCACTCAGTCAGTCAGTCACTCACTCACTCAGTCACTCACTCAGTCAGTCAGTCAGTCACTCACTCACTCACTCA
>CAXAMN010012936.1:42507-60098 GCA_963970005.1 Durusdinium trenchii
GGTGCTGTGAGCTGGCTGTGCACGTGGTGGAGACAGGTTGCTGGTGCCGGTGCTGGTGCTGGGTGCCGGGTGCCGGTGGCTGGTGCTGGTGCTGTGAGCTGGCTGTGCACTTGGTCGGTGCTGGGTGCCGGCTGTGCACGTGGTGGAGACAGGGTGCCGGGTGCTGGTGCTGGGTGCTGGGTACCGGTGCTGGGTGCTGGTGCTGGGTGCCGTGAGCTGGCGTGCCGGTGCTCGGTACTGGTGCCCGCTTCTGACAGTGAAGTGAAAACAACCGCCGCTTCTGACAGTGAAGGGTGACAACCTGCCGCTTGTAGCAGTGAAGGGCGACCAACAGCCGAAGTGCCAGCAGTCATGGGCCGCATGAACTTATGCACGCAACATCATACGGTGTGTCGCTTGAGGGTTCTTCGTATATTGGCGCTGTGGGGTATTTACACTCTTCAGGTTCTGTTTTGGCCGACAGCTGTGTCAACCGCTGTACTGTTGGCGCGCGACGTATAATATTCTATGCGCAACGTCAGGCTCTCAACCGACCATTGTTTCAGCGTGCTTCAGCCTGCTACACACACAATAGTCGTGCTGGATACTGCTTGGCCTTGGGCGAGTGAAGCCTACGGGCTTTGCCGTTTGTGCGCGTACTTTGTGCGCATAAACTTATAGTGGCGCTGGATACTGCTTGGCCTTGGGCCAATGACACTTACGGGCTTTGTTGTTTGTGTGCATACTTTTTGTGCGCATAAACGTAGCGCATACTGTAAACGTATGCGCGCAAGCTAAGATCATACGTTGTTATTCCCCAAATAGGGATAGCTATGGGGTTCTTACTGCAAATAAGAATGAGCCGCGCGCGCTTTCGAAAGGGTGTCGGCGCTGGGCGGCGGCGCTGGTCGGGTGCTGGTGCCGCTGCCGGTGTTGTCAGCTGGCAAAGCGCACCGGTGCTGGTGTCAGCTGGTTGTGCGCGCTGTGGAGGCGCCGTAAGCTGGCTGTGCAGGCTGCGTACATTCTTGTTCCAGCCAGTCGCATGTCAACAGGTCGTGGGATTCTGCCTAGCTATCTGGGTCTATGCTGGTGTAATTTTTGGTGAGAAAAAACATGGTTTCCTGTGGAAAACTTGAGAAACCTTCAGCCTGGACTCGACTGGGGCCATCCCTCCTGGCAGCGAATTTGAGCTTCGACATCAGGCGACCACTGCTGCCAGCGTCCTGTGCTGCAGCTGTGGGGTGCTGATGGTTCCAAACCAGTCGCGGCCTGAGATCACAATCAGAATCACATAGAGTTGGATGTCTTTTTGGGACGAACAGGCTGAATCGCAGGTGGGGTCAGTGAAATGTCAGGGATTTCTCGTGTGTTCGGACGCTTCAGGAGCATGCGATGTGCGCAATGCCTGAAGACGGAGGCTTGTTATTCAGCGCGCGCGGAGACGTTTTAGGGGTTTTGAAGGCAGGTTCCTATTCTTTAGCAGCGCGTGTTTTTAATTAATGCAAAGACCGGATTAATAACCCCCCCCCCACATGGTAGGTCAACAAGGTCAAGAAGGTATGAGATTCCATTCATGAGGTCCCCTCCCCCTGAATTATCGGACCAGGGAGCCATCGTAGTCGCAGTCGTCGTCGGTAGTAGGCAGTAGGCAGTAGGTAGGTAGTAGGTAGTAGGTAGTAGGTAGTAGGTAGTAGTAGGTAGTAGTAGGTAGTAGCAGGTAGTAGTAGGTAGTAAGTAGTAGGTAGTAGGTAGTAGTAGGTAGTAGTAGGTAGTAGTAGGTAGTAGGTAGTAGGTAGTAGTAGGTAGTAGGTAATAGTAGGTAGTAGGTAGTAGTAGGTAGTAGGTAGGTAGTAGGTAGGTAGTAGGTAGTAGGTAGTAGTAGGTAGTAGGTAGTAGGTAGTAGTAGGTAGTAGGTAGTGGGTAGTAGGTAGTAGTAGGTAGTAGGTAGTAGGTAGTAGGTAGTAGGTAGTAGTAGTCACAACGAGTTTAAACAAGCGCAAAGAAAAGACCAGGGACACAGGATCAAATCAATAGGGGGTAGTAGTGCAGATTATTGATGGGGGACCGGCCCTTGTAAGAGGTACCCTTTGTGAGCTTGTCAAATGATTGTTTTTTTTATTGTTTCTTAACAAGGCAGTTTATAGGCCCTGAGCCCTAGACATTTTAAAGGATTGCATCAAACATGCAGTAGGTAGTAGGTGGTGATGGTGGTGGTGGTGGTGGTCGTGGTAGTAGCACGTAGCAGTAGCAGTAGCAGTAGCAGAGCAGCTGCAGGAGCAGCAGCAGCAGCAGCAGCAGCAATAGCTAGTAGCAGTAGCAGTAGCAGTAGCAGGAGCAGCAGCAGCAGCGGCAGCAGGAGGAGGAGTAGTAGTAGTAGCAGTAGCAGTAGCAGTAGCAGTAGGAGTAGTAGTAGTAGTAGTAGTAGTAGTAGTGGTAGTAGTAGTAGTAGTAGTTGTAGTAGTAGTAGTAGGGGTAGTCGTAGTAGTAGTAGTAGTAGTAGTAGTAGTAGTAGCAGTAGCAGTAGCAGTAGCAGTAGCGGTAGCAGTAGCAGTAGCAGCAGCAGCAGCAGTAGCAGCAGCAGTAGTAGTAGTAGTAGTAGTAATACGAACAATTTACCTGGTTGTGGGCTCGGATTAACTGGGGGGGATTGTTGGTAGAAAACTAGACCATAGGGGGGGAAATCAACAGCCAATAATACTTTTAATTTGGGCAATTTCCGGCGGCTTTGTGGGCTCGGGTTAACTAGGGGAGATTTATTAATCCTGACTTTACATTAGTTCTTTCGAGACTCTTCTTCCAGCATTTTTTAGTTTTTAGTTACTTATATACCCCCGTGTACCCTGAACCCTGGGTTAGCAGGGCGAATTGGGAGGGGATTCTAGGTTTACTTTGTTTTAAAAAACAATACATACAAAGATGCATACATACACGTCAAGATAGAAAGGAACATTTGTATTACTGCATGCAGTCTTGCCTAGAAAACAACGTATCGCGTGCCGTAGCCGTGACTGATAAAAGTGATTGTTAGTGACCTGTACTTTGCTGGTGCTTTAGCTGCTGACCATATCGGTCAAAACAGGGGGACCCTGGTTGCCGGCTCCAGGTTTGACCCTTGGCCCATAGCCATGTATAGTTATCAGTGGTACTGGTGCATGCCACCCGACTCTTTCATACTCTTTCCACGGTCTTAGATGGAGGTGTCCCTGACCGCGATGGACGAAGACCGCAATGGACACGAAGGCCTCTCACCCCCCCCATCTAGGTGTGCATCACGGATGGCATTTCGCGTCAAGTGGCCTGGAACTCGGAGTGGCCGAGTGGCTCCTCAGAAGCTAGCTAGGAGCTCGGCCTGGGCATGCCGAATGGATAGGATCGAATTCAAGATTCGAATTGGAACGGAGTAAGATTTTTGTTGAAGATGTGATGATATGATGGACTTACACACACACACACACCATCTTGTTCGCTCTCATTGGGACGCGGGAGGTCTTGCAGCGGTGTCGCAACTGCAACCGGTGCCCCGTTCTACTGGGAGAGTCGTGTCTAGACGTCCCAGATTTTTGTTCTTTCGACTGTGTAGGTTTGGATATTGAAGAACCGTTCCTGCTTCGGCTCGAGCTGATCAGTGGTTCATCACAGAGGTGACTCAGAAACCGAGGGACAACTTGCAAGCCAGGCCACAACGTGTGTTGGGAGCCTAGGGACCCCTTGGCCAGAATTGGTTACCCGCCTAGGTCAAAGTCGCTCAAAGTGACCAGGGGGGTCTGGCTCGAAGGTCCTTTAAAGTAAGACACACCCAAATCATGAAACATCCAGGGAAGAGCAGAACATCGCGTGACTGCTATGGCTGAGACTGTGACTGCTATGAGAGAAGAGGAGGCGAAAACGCAGACACACCAAAAGGGGGTCTTTCATTTGAACCAAGGTGGTTAGTGAATGGCAGATCTTCCAAAAAGCAAAGGAAGAAAGGAAGGAAACGGGAAAAAGGTCTGATCTGCAGAAACGAAAGGTCTAAAAGGTCCAAGGGAAGACATACCGGAAAACATCAGAGAAGATGCAGACATGGATGAAGACCAGCGGCACATATGAAGACATCCATGCACCCTTCCGGGGCGCCAGGATGGCAGCGCCGACCATGCCGATGGGGCTCAACCTGAGCGGGTCAAGAGACCGCGGGTGGAGGACAAATGGGTCGATGGACTCCTCCAGTGCGCCGAGCAGGCAGTTCACTGGCGGTTCACGCGCGTGTGGTGGAAGCAGCCAGTGTGGGATGACAGATGCTATTTTCTTGGGCTTTGAGGTACTTGTGGAGGGACCGATTGACGCTGGTCTCCGACCCTCGTGGTGTCTTGGCGCCCCAGCTGTGGGTCCAGTTCCGTGTCCCAGCTCCGAAGGCCTGGGAAACTGGTCCAAGGCACGGGGCACTGGAACTGGAATGTGGGCAGCAGGAGAGGTGGGCAGCTATGGCTGAAACAGGAGAGGTGGGCCTCAGCCTTGGCCGATCTTGAGCAGGTCCTATCAGACTATTTCGCGGACCATGAGGAGCTTTGCAGGCGAGGCTGACTCTAGGGGGTCAGAGTCAAAGGATTTGGCTTGAAGATTAGAACAGCATGAAGCAGGCAAGTGAAGGAGTCCTGCCTAGGGGAGCCACGTGTTTGGAGCTGGGTGCCGGCATTGGCGTCCTTTCCTCAGGAGGGTCGCCTCTGTGCCAGAACCATCCCTGTCGTTTCGGAGTTTAGGCCTTTTGCCGAACGGTCGACACCTGAATTGGTCGATCACGTGTCGGTCGGTCCAAGCGTTTTCACCGTTTTTTGGCACCTTTGGCAGCTCTTCGGCCGAGGGCTTTCTGTTTTTCCCGATTTCTCGGACCTTTGACCTGGCGTTTTCCTCCCGTTCTTTCCATCGAAATCGCCCTATTTGTTTTGTCCTGAGGTCGTGGGCCTGACCGTCGCACATTTGGGTGCCAAGTCGGCTGGGCACGGTTTTGGCTGTCACAGGTGATGTGAGTTCACGTACTTACCGGAGTCTGAAGGCCAACGTAACCCCGGCCTGCCCGCAAATAGATAGAGAATGACAGAACATGATAGAACAGTTTTTTGAAAGACGAACCCCCTTGAAATCTTGAGTGGAAGTCGTTTCTTGTGTCCGTGCCCCCCCCCAGCAAGTTGTTGCACTCCGGCTGCTGCTGCTGCTGCTGCTGCTGCCGCTGCCGCCTTCAACTTTTGGTGCTGCTTCTCCTCCTGACCACACTCTTCAGGTGCTGGTCACGGTCTCTAGCCAACGGAATCCTTTTGGATGTGGAACATCCACACGAGGATCAAATGACCCACCAAAAAAACGAGCCGTGGGGTCTCGTTCACGGGACTCGTTCACGAGACTCGTTCACGAAACTCCGCACCTTTCAATCTGTTCCTGTTTGTTGGACCTTCGGTTGGGTCCCGGCTTTTGATCCAGATTTCCCAATGCCACTGGTCGAGGGGTCGCAGGCTTGCGAGTGCGCACTCGCTGCGCGTTCGGGCGCCAGGGTGGTGGTCTTGACAGACGTGGCGAGACAGCGACTGGGCAGGAAGATGGGTCATCATGGTGACCGGTGTGGGTGCAAGCTGAGGATCCCTCTCTTGGAGAAGAATGCAGCGGCAAACGAATTTGATGGTCAGGTTGGCAGCATCAGAGTGCAAGGTGAAGCATGTTTACGAAGTGACTCTGATATCTGCAGCTGCTGCAGGTGCTGGTCAAAGAGCTCGATTGGACCAAAGAAGAGCAGAGGCGGGAACGTTCTTTTTGACTTCGTTAGTGGACCGCTGTGGGTCGTTTGGTGTCCCGTCTCGCCAGATGTGGCCTCCAATGGAAAGGATGCTGGACGGGCGGTTGCTCGTTTGCGTTCTTCTAGTTTGTCATGACATCGTCCTCGCTGGAGGAGCTTGATCGTTGGTTCAGATATTGGCTACGACCCAAGCCTCTTTGAGCCACTCTGTGAGACGCTGCGAGAACAATGTCATGCCCTCGGTGCAGAAGTGGCTGTTTCCATGTTCAGAAGTGGCCACCAATCCAAGTGTAGCAGAGGACGCATTTGTCTGATGCTGACGCTGGTTGAAAAAAAACGAGGTTCTTTGGCACTGATTTTCGCAAGAGAACACAGAAAAGACATGAAAAGACCGCCTCAACAAACTGGAAGACATCCTCTCCGTTGAGGGCCTTCGATTCTTTGATCAACTGGTCCACTCGATGTCAAACTGGTCCACCAGGTGGCGACTCGACCAGGGTCCTCCTGGCGTTGGCCGACAGAGAGGAGGAGCCATGTTTGCAAGGGAGGGGCGTTTTTTTCGTTTTTTTTTCATGTTTTTTTGGTAAGTTTTTTCGGATTCTGCTTTTGCTGCGTTTCTGCTTCTGCTGCTTTTTTGCTTTTGTTGCTTTTCTGCTTTTGCTTTTCTGCTTCTGCTGCTTTTGTGTTGCTTTTCTGCTTTTGCTGCTTTTCTGCTTCTGCTGCTTTTCTGCTTTTTGTGTTTTTGTCTTTCTGCTCTTTGCTTTTGTTGCTTTTCTGCTTTGGCAGCTGTTCTCCTTTCTCTTTTTCTGTTTTTGCTTTTCCATCTGTTTGCTTTCTAACTTTTGGATCTGGTGTGCTGCTGGGGGGGGGCGCTGCGCCCCCCCCCCCCCCCCGCGCCACGAAATCTGCACTTCATCTCCGATACCCGCGCCTGCCACGAAATCAATATTTTAAGGTGAACTCCCCGGGGCATAAACTTCTAACCAATCATATATGCCTCCTGTGCTGGTTCTTTTTCTCTTTACTGTTTCTTTGCTAACGTAGGACTTTCTCTGACACCTACACTATTCCAATGTATTTTGCCAGCTACGACAGCTCCCAAATTAGTCTAATCAGCTAGCAATTAATATGAAGCCTGCACTATTCCAATGTATTTGGCCAGCTACGACACCTATGTCTCGGCTAAGGACACGAAATTGCTGTAATTAGCTAGGTACTAATAAGAAACCTGCTCTATTCCAATGTTTTGGAAACATATTCCCGAAAAAAATGAAAACATCCCAAATAAAACGTGCACCCGTTTGCAAGATCCAGTCTTTTGATCGTCATGCACATTGCGCATCAACAAAAAGACAAGAACAATAAGAATATTGACGAGGGTGTGATGGTGGTCACTTCACGGACTTCGGATCCCTCGACTGCGACGTGGGACTTCGGAGTTCGACTGTGGCGGGTTGGGGTCGTTTCTCGGACACGGGCAGACAGTGACATGAATCCAGGAGGGAGAACCGAATGTGCAAGACTTTCTGGAGGCAGTCGACCACTCAGCCCGTTTGAAACGTGGCACAGATGCTCAACAGGATGCGTAATTTGTTGTCCCCAAGGCATCGCCATATTTTGATGCGAGCGTGGCTTGCTTGAATCGCGCTTGGCAACTCGATTGGACTCGTGGGCTTTGACTCGAAGTAGGATGCCAGGCATCCTAGATTGGACATGTCTTTCGGGTGTTTTTTTTGAGGGGAATCAGCGGCTTGCTCACCAGTATGACACGGAAGTCGGAGATGAAGAACCTGCTACGACCAACAAGTGTACACATGCACGGAGTGCATCTCATGACTCGATCCCAAGTCATAAAGACCATCGCTGAAAGCACGTTACACGCACACTTATTGACAGACAGACAGACACACACACACACACACAGAGCGTAGAACTTTCCTCCAGCACCGCCCATTTGATGGGACGGCACCGGGGCGGCACCGGGGCGGCACCGTTTGGGGACGTTCACCATAGGCTCAGTCCCCCAACTTGAATAGTGGAGTCACCCGACTCCTTTGGAGCAGGCTGAAAGTGCAAGATGAGTCCTTTGGAATTGACTGAACCTTAAACAAGGGAATCGGTACTCACAAGACGGAAACCAGTGAACAATCCTTTTTCAGGGTTGCCTTACTCATTGGTTTGACTTCATGACTTTGAGTCCTTTAAGAGGGAGAACTGCATGCCCTTCGGCCCGGTCTTTGGCAACTGTTTCTTCCCTCGTGGAGACCTTGACGTGGATCTCGCGGCTCGAGCCACGCCTTTTCGCTTGAGCATCTCAGACTCTGCTGTTTCGACCGAAGAGGTGTTGCTGGAGAGACGCGCAGAGCCTCACCAAAGCCTCACGAAGGCTGGAACAGCAATGACTTTAGACTGGCATCCGATTGGAGGAAGAACATGTTTTGGGGAGGGGGAGTTGCCCCCCCTGGTTGGTACATCTCCCCTGACCATCCCCTGGTCGTTCCCTTGCATGCCAGAGATTCTGTCCATCACTCCAGTGGAAAAGGCCTAGAAAGATATATAACGTCTTTTGGCCGACCTCGTTGTCTTCCACTCTGCATAGCCACACCTCCTTGCTTCGGCCAGATTCTCCTCCTGAGGCAGAGGCCGGGGGGGAACCCGCAGTGATGGGGGCATGGAAGATGGGCGGCATGGCTCTGTCGAGAGAGAGAGAGAGGGCGCTGTCTCCCGCTCTGTCGGCTCACCGGTCGTGCAAAAGGTTGGTCTCACCGGTCGCTCGTGCCACCGGGGTGGTCGTGACGGGTTCACCAGCTGTTTTGCGAGGCGTAAGTGAGGCAGGGGCGACCCGAGAAGAGCTCTGAAACGACGGCCGAGGAGGGGGAGGCTGCTGAGTGGAGGGAAGGCAGGGGCGCCTGCGACGGTTTGCGAGTTGTGTCCATTTGTAAGGTGCGTGTGGGTGTGGGTTAAGAAGCATAGCCTCCAAACCAGAAGCCTTTGATTTCACTCAGTCCAGCGTAAAAACTGGCCGCCATACTCGTCCCATCACCTGCCTCAGCTTCAGGCGTTGCTCCGGGAAGCTTCTGGCACTGCGGATCCCGCGCTTCTCGTGTCAAGACGCTGTGCTGCGCTAAGAGGGTGTGCTGCGCGCCTCGAGTTGAACAAACGCAGAGAGCGCTGTTCTAAGCTGCCAAGAGAGCGAACACCCGTCCACTGTAGCACTTGAATGAAATTGGCATGGCTGCCCAGGCAGATGAGAAGCGCTTGGAGTAGTTTTTGGCATCGAGCAATGGATGTTCTCGGCACCAGTTTGGAGAATGAGGTGAGTTGTCAAGGCATCAGTATAAGCACCTGAGAGGAACTCCACAGATGCTAGTAGAAACAAGTGCATCGCTACTAGTAACAAGTGCCTTACTAGTAGTAACAAGCAGCTAGAAACAAGAAGCAGCACCTGAGAGGAACTCCACAGATGACTCATTCTTTCCACCTACCAACGGCGGCATGGGTGACTGGCCCTAGCCTCGAACCCGGCCAGCTGCAAGCCACGCATCGACAAAGGGCCTTTCTGGGCCACGGCCTTTCAGTGCTTCTGGTCTTCGAAATGACCTGCAGTCAAAGACCAGCAGTCAAAAGGGAACCAATGCCAATGTGCCAATATGATTGTTACATATTGTTACATTCTGGAACCTTGCGCGTTGCTTTTTTGGCATGGGGTCCAGATCTTGCTAATGCTTTGCATCAGATTCCTTCACCTGACATAAAGCTGCTGCCTAGACGTGCTAGATGCGCAAGCTTCTGCCAGCTGGCTGGGCTCAAACGGTGCAAGAGCTGCGACAAATTTGTATGCTATGGAAGCGAAGAAGGGTCGACGAGGACATAGGCACCCTGTAGATCTCTTTTTGAGTCGCAACGACAATTCTGCGCTCCGAAAAGCCTGGGGATGAGCCAATTTCTAAGCAGGTGCACCAAAGTTGGCAGATTTCTAGCATATTGCCACGGAGGAAACTTTTAACACTCGGCCCCTCAAGGCTTTTGGGTTTCAAAAAGGGGCGTGTGACATGTGCAGTTTTCTAGTCATTGATTTTTGGGACGCGGAATCATTCGGAATCATCCCATCGCGAACGAATGACGCAGGGTGCTTGGCTTCTTAGCGATCGCAGCGATTGTGATTCGTTCTGCAGCCCCGCCTGTGCAGAGCCCAGAAAACCTGTACACTTACCGGTGTGTTGGTGGTAGCCTACTCTTGAGCTAACCGGCAACAGCCTGGAGGGTTGATGCGGCTATGTCTTTGCCTCTCGAGGCCCAGTGAGCCGCTAGTGGTGCGACGGGAGTTGCAGGGCCTGCTGAAAATAGCTTTGCAAGTGGAGAAGGCACGCTTCGATGTCTTGCATGGTGTCCCACCCTTGAATTTTGGATGTATTTGGTAGAAAGAGAACCCTGTTTGCATGATGTGTGGAGTAGCCTCCCCGATGGTTTGTTGGTTCTGAGACAAAAACGACTTGATCGAGAATTGTGACGTTTTGTTCTGCAATGTTTTCTTCGAGGCGCTCGGGCGCTGGAGGAGCTCGTCGGCAGCGCCAAGCCGAAGAAGTTCAGGTCACATCGCGCGCTTGGTCGCCAAGACACGGACAGCAATCTACCACCGGTCCTTAAGTAGAGGACAAATATGGAGACATCCAAGAGGACTGGCACATGTTCCTCCAGCTTAGTGTGCTCGAATTAGGAGGTTTCTGTCTCCATTTTTTTGGGGGGGTCGACCTGTGCCACGGCAACGTGCAGCTTGGACATCTCCACGAAGTGGGCCAGCAACTTCGCCAAGCGAAGCGGCGGTGCCAAGACAGCAGCAGGCGAGACCTTTGTGAATGTCCACGGAGTGACCTTTCACGTTCGTGCATAGTATATAGTTTAGTAATTCTACATGTATGTTATGTACCATGATATACCCGCTCTTTCCGGGTTTATGACCATTTTCGGATGTCGGAAGATGCTTGACAGGAGATGTACATGTCACGAAAGCGAGCGTACCATGTGGCGTGCACTTTAGTTGCTTGGAGTGCTGTGCAGGAAACACTTGGTGAGGAACGTTGTTTAGTCAAGGTGTTTAGGATGTATTTCAATCTATTGACCTGTTCTTCTTGGAGGTGCTATGCTTGTTGGAGGTCTAATGACGATGGTGGTATTTCGGGATGCGTTGCATGCTCAGATTATGCTGTGGAGTACTCTATTTTTCAGAGCAGAGTAGTTTGAACGAAGGGACATCGGTTCCTTGACCAAGCGAAAGGGGAGAAACACGGTCTGACAAGACCGCTGTGATTGTGAATATGTGGATTGGCTTGATTCTTGTTATTTGTTTTGGTGGATAGCCATTGTTAGCAATGCATCAAGCCCTATGTTCTTTGATGGATCTGTACTCTTGAGTGACATCTGAGTCCACACGTGCCTGCCACATGCGTTGGCAGTGCTTTAGCTGCCTACGCCGTCCAACTCCCGTGCCATTCTCAGGGTGAAGTGGCGTAGGTGCCATGTGGAGCGACCCTGCATTTGTTGTAGGTTCCCCTCAGACAAAAGTCACGTGTTTTTCTTGGAAAGACCCTCTCAGAAGGCTCGTGCTCAGTCAGAAGGCTTAGGCCTCAGGCTTAGTCAGACTTTTCACCCTTTTTGGCAGGAGAGGCAGCCGTTTGGGAGATTCCACCCGAGAAATTGGGCGGCAGGCCGGGCCAGTTGCCACGCTCACATGCCGCATGCCATTGGCGATTTTTTGGAGCCTCCGAATGAAGCAACAAATCAGTGCAGCTGGCCGGCAAACGAACGGTCCTTCGGAAAGGGGGGGTCACTTTGATGCCAAGGAGGTGACTTAGCAGTACACAGTCTGTGTCGTTCCGTAAAGAAAACACACGCAATCGTCAGAGTGGTTTGGAAAGAGTTTGTGGAGGATGCCCTTCTTGTCAGTTTGTGTTTGCTGTGCTTTGTTCGACACTTGCTCCATTGGCCACCTTGCAGGTTTCCTGGTTCTGGGATGCTTTCACTGCTTCTGGGAAAGGCTTGAATTGGAACTGACAGAAGATCTTCAAACGCGGCAACACGGGGGAACTGCTGGCAGGGCGAAGACGCCGGTAGGTTGCCAGCTAGCTGTGCTCGGCGCGGCTCTAAGCGATGGTGCCCCTCGGTGCCCTTTTTTTTGCGCTGAAGAAAGCTGCACCTGTTATTACTTTTGCCGTGTGACGACGTGTGTGACAGACAAAAAACAACAACGCATTGTATGATATTGTATGCCCCATCCAGCAGATCCAGAGCACAGTTGTCGCTTTCACACCCTTTGGAAACGATGTGATTTTGCTGCAGCTGCGCAGCTACTGGTGTGCAGCCACCACTGGCGGTTGCTGCCATTTTCTTTGTCCCACCCGCTGAAATCGTGTGTTGTCGTGGCCGCTCTGGTCCTTTCAAGACTGGCGCGTCTTGCGTGGTACAACTCTCAAGCCTTGCAGGGAGAGCTTCAACAAAGGTGGTCAAAAACACCGCCGTGGAACGCGGGCGAACGCCTGAGGTGTTTGGTGCAGTTAGGCTTCAGCTGCTTCGTGATTCTTCGGCCTGGGTCTGAGATTTTCGAGCGGTGCTGGCCATCACTGACGGATCCAAAGGGGTCTCCAGACGACGCCACGCTGAGGCCGGTGGGAACCGATGCTTCCCGGTGCCGAAGCTGAGTTGGCAGGTCTGAGCCACGCTGTGCTCACTCCATGATAATGCTCGTGCTCACGTTGCCGTCTACGTGAGAAGCAGAAAAAGAGCTGAGCGATTGGGCCTCCGGGCCGTGGACGAAAACCCGAGGGCAGGAGCACATGTGTGGAACCACTGAGGGTGGTTGCGAAGCCCAAGCCAACTTTCTTGCAGGTACAACAAGCCCCCATGGACCAGCTGCGAGCCAGAGTCTGGCTGCCCATTTATGACTCTGAGGGCAGGAAAGGCAATTCTTTTTTGTGTGTGCTTGTTCCTCTGTCTTCTGGAGGTCAAGGGAATTGCTTGGAATTTGCTTGAAGAAGATCAAAGGTTGGGCTTTCCTGGCGCGCCCACGAACGACAGGTTTCTTTCATTGAAATTGCTTCATGAAGGATTTGTTTGAAGTCACTCGTACGGATCTATAGTCATTCGAGAAACGCACTATAGTCTTGATGTCGATTGTCTCATGCAGGTCTTGGCAAGGAAGTCAGGCGGGGTTTCGCACACCAGAAGCAACAGCAACAATGATAAAGACAGCTCGAGCTTGTTCAACTTCCATGAACATATGAACCAAGATACTGTATGTATGTCCCAGTGAATCATATAGCTTTTGAAAGACCCCTGTACTGTTTTTAGTAGGAATCAACAGATGGAACTGCCTCCAGGCTGGTCGATGCAGCTTTTATTTGGACCGAGGACCGTGGCCGGCGAGGCTTTGGTCCGGAGCGCGGGTCCCGCGCGGACGGCGCTCGCAGGAGAACTCCAAGAGACTTCGGGTGAAGATCACTGTCCAGAAGGAGGCGCCAGGGCCGCCAGGGGTCAGAGTGGAGCATTTTCCGGGGATAGAACATCAAAGGGCCGAAGGCAACCTGAAAAGTGTCCAGGTTTGTTTTGTACCTTTCCATTCTTCAGCTTTGCTCTGAGGGGTTCTCAATTCTTGCATAGAGGCATAGAAATATGATCCTGGGCCAAGATGCTTTGCCTCCCCTTGTCTCCAATGGCTCTTCTGGGTCTGATTGTCTGGCTTTGTCTCTGGGCTCGTCAATTCTTCCATAGAAACGATCCGAGGCCAAGATGATCTCTGGCCTTTCGTCTCCTTTTGTCTAGATGATTCTGCATTGTCTCGCCGTGTCGCTCTTTGCCTTGCTTTGTCTTCCATGGCTCTTCTGGATGCTTGGCTCAAACGAAACTGCTTTGTCACCCTTTCCTCCATGGCTCTTATGGATGCTGGGCTGAGATGATTCTGCTTTGTCTCCCTCTTCTTCTTCTTCTTGGATGTTCAAACCAAATCGTTATTCTTTTTTAGCATTTAAACAATGACCCAGCTTGACTTGTATGCTTTTGGCTCGCTGGGCTGGGGCAAGCACTGCAAGCTTGGCTCTTTTGCATTCTTTTGCCACATCAAGTTGCCGCCGCTGGTGGGATCGTCGGGTCGATGCTGGTGTACTTGGTTTGTGCCCCCCAGAACCGGGTCCTGGGTGGCTGTTTTGGACGGGCAGCTGGAAACAAAAGTGGACCTATTGATGTTGGATCTTCATGAACAAGCCCCCCCGAGCAGATTCAAGGCTAGGATGTTCAACCACATCCACTTGGGGCCTCATGGATCCTAATGGTATGTTTAGCAAGAGTCAAGATTGATGAACTACTTTCGGTTGTTGACGGCATTTTACGACTCAAACTCGAAACACCGCCGCCAGAGCATGAAAAAACCGACACGCGAAGACGTGGGACCAGAGTACCCCAAACAGTCGTCAACTGTTTCGGGTGGGTAGAAGTGGAATGTTTGCAGACGCCAAGAGGGACAGTAAAGGACAGGACCTTTTTGTTTGGCTCAACGTGGTCTGTGTCTTTCCATCCGAGTCGTGGTGAGGTTGCGCAGTCGAGCGTCCTGCAGCAGACCATGGTGGTGGAGTTTCAGATCGTGAATCAGCAGTGCGAAACGTGCCAAAAGTCGCTGGGCCTGGATCGAAGGGCCTTTGTTTTCTTCACGACTCAGGTGTCCCACACAGGTCGGAGGCAAAAGATTACTGTACCAAAACACTATGTTTGAAAGGAGTATGTAGATTATAAGCACCAGCAGATCTGGTTGATGCAAGCCCTTGAACATCCCAGATGAATGGTTCCAAAAAAATCGACATATCGCTTGGAGGAGTGCCCAGCCGAGAATTCACGGCAACACATTTTATATGGATTTATGCAAACAGACGTCCGAGTGCGCCAGACGTCCGGCGCTCGACGCCGAGGTCCTTCACTCCGCATGCCTACAATGCCATCGTGCAGGTGAGGCAGAAGGTACCCCACAGGAGGAGAGGGATGGATCGTTGCCGAAGGGATCCACGGATCTCGGTTTGTGTAGGTGGATGCCTTATAACATCCTATATATAAAGAACATTAAAGAACTATAACTGATAAAACACAACTATAGTTATTTGTAAAACCCTACATAACTATATACAGTAACGACTTGTTCTTCCATGTCTTATAACGTCTTAAGATGGAAGACATTTTGGGTGCTCATTCTCTTCCACAACGGCGCCTTTTTCTATCCACGTCCCTCGGTCTATATCCAGCCATGGGACCCCGAAATGGAGAAACAGTCGACACGGGTGCTGGTGCTGGTGCCCCTTTAAGGAGCTAAGGAGCCAGAATCATCCGTATGAAAACACGGGAGTCACATGTTCGCCCTCCGGTGTCCACCGGACCGTTGAAACCGCCCTCGATGTGTCGACGTCAACCGCAGCTCCGGGCGGCGCTGGCTGGGTGCGGGGTGCCGCCGCCAGGACCTTCTGCTACTTGGAGCAGCTCATTTTGAAGAGTGATGCTCATGCAAAGGATTGGACCTCAGTTTGCTTATCTGGTTCTTGAGAGGAAGCAACTGCAGGATCTTGAGGATGTTTTCGCACTCGCTTTGTCTGCAAACTCTGAAGACGCTGGGACATTGTGCGGTTAATCCGCATGAAGATTTGATGTTGCGGTTTGCTTATTTTTCTGATGCGAGGTCACCTCCTTGAAGGAGACCCGAGAGGGTCTGGACTTCTTCTTTGAAACGAAAAGCCATGCACAGCTGGCCGCCGAGTGGCGAGTATACATGTGTCGGACACTGGCAATCTGAACGGCATGGGAGCTACTCCAGCTCTGAGGCGCTTTGCCGATTTCGTCGAAGCGCATGCTTGTGGCCCAGAGATTTCTGCCGTTGTTGTTGGAACATACTATATGTTTGAAGGTGTGACTGAAGTATTGTTTTGGCTGTCAGGTGCCAACCAAGAGCAAGCAGTCCAGACACCTTATCTCCCATGATGCTAATAGCAAGCCAGAGCCTTTGGCAGTCGGCCATGCTGTGCCTCATAAATGAACATTCTTCTCCTAAGATCCAGTCAAGCCGGCTTTCTTTCTGTGAACACTGGATGTTGCCGAGTACCTACAACTTCAAGTACACCATCATGTGCGAGCTGTGCCCCATTTGCGTTGACGATGCTGGGACACCGAGAGCTCCTCCATCTTTCTACTGACATACGTGTGGAATCGCGTGGAGATGCAGCGTGAGGTGGTGCATGTGCCGAAAGGGCACTCGACAGCGCTCAATGGAGCGCCACCTTTGATGCTTTGCCACAAGGTGAGTCGAGTGTTGTCCATTCCCACAAATTTCAACCGTGTTTTCGAATGGGATCGATTCAGTCTGTTGGCACCTTCCGGATCTGGAGGTTTTTTCTCAAACTTCGAAGCTCTTGTTTTGACGGGTCGACGGCTTGACGGGTCCGACCGTGACGTGGAGGCTCTTTGCTCGGAACCTGTCCGCAGGTCACCAACGCGATTCGATTTGTCGATCCTGTGTCCCTTCGAAGCCGACAGCTGAGCAGCTGCTTTCACTTTTTTGGGCCGACAGTGTGCAAAGCTGGGGAATGCTGAGGTTATGACATTCCAAATCCGGATGCTTGCTCAAAGCAGAACCATGCACTTTTTGTTGAGATGTTCTTTGACTCAGTTCTCATCAGTTCTCATCCTTTGGCATTTGATGCATGTCTGTCAGACTAAGGAGTATTGGAAGAGACCGCTCCATTCTGCACGGCACTTAGCGACTCTTCATCTTCGGGGACCGTGACGGTCACGAAGTCCACGGGGCGTTGGTGTCGGCCACGGCTCCGCAGGTCTGCGGGAAGGACCATCTCACCGAGTTTGTCGTGTTGAATGTGGAGCCTCTGGAGAAGCCAGAGGTCGGAGTGGGAGTTGCTTGAGTTGCTTGGTGCACCACTTTGGGCAAATCGCAAGGTAAGTGACTGGCAAATTTAAAGGCTTACGCCTAACAGCCGGGCGCCGGCCCACTCGGGTATGTGTAGGGGTGGGTCCTGTCTCTCTCTGTCTCTCCCTCTCCTCTCTCTCTCTGTCTCTGTCTCTGTCCCTGTCTCCGTCTCGGTCTCTGTCTCTGTCTCTGTCTTCTCTGTCTCCGCCTTCTCTGTCTCTGTCTTCTCTGTCTCCCGGGCAGGGCACGGGCGCGTGGCACACTAGGGTCTGTGGTGTAGGGGTAGGTACTGTCTCTCTCTCTCTCTCTCTCCCGCTCGTCTCTCTCTCTCTCTCTCTCTGTCTCTGTCTTCGTCTCCGTCTCGGTCTCTGTCGGTCTCTGTCTCTGTCTCTGTCTCTGTCTCTCTCTCTCTCTCTGTCTCTGTCTCTGTCTCTGTCTTCTCTGTCTCTGTCTCTGTCTTCTCTGGGAAGAAGGTGGGAAACAGCTCAGTCGGTAGGGGGCCGACGGAGACCAACCCTCCATGTGGAAGACGGGGGCCGGGGTTTGGGGCACCCCGGCAGCACCCGTCCCAGCGACGGGGGCTGACTGCCCTGGCTGCATCGAGCAGCCAAAAGTCGGGAGAGCCGTCAGAAGGAGAGGAGGCACGCGGGGGCCGAGGCATCGACGCACGCCCCGGGTGTGCGACAGGAAGGGTTGCAAATTTCATTTTTTAGTTGTTGCCCACATGTCGCAGCAGCAGCCGCTTCGAAATCGATTTGGATGCGTTGTACTAGAGGAGGGACCTAGACGATAGACTAACGAACGGGATCGGACATGGCTTTTTCTATCTTCCTATCTATTTCTATCTATCTATCTATTTCTATCTATCTATTTCTATCTATCTATCTATCTATCTATCTCTCT